>JAQZBX010024907.1:15502-29966 GCA_029593785.1 Cabassous unicinctus
CTTCCTATAGATTAAAACATATATCTCAAGTGCCACTGTTAAAGTTAATGCAAAAGTTCAGAGGTGCAAAATAATTTTAATGTGCCCAAGTGGTAGCAATAACATCTCTAAAATCTCGGCAGTGAATTATGGATGTGTGGAATATTAAAAATGCAAAGCTAACTCAATTTGCATTTGCAATGCCCCCTAGCTGTTACTGGGGAGGAGGAAATTGCTTTCTGCTGAATTCAAGGGCACACTACTTAGTGCTGTATTTAAGTCAAGGAGGAAAATCACTCATTTTTATTCCACCACTTAACTCGTGCTTATGTAATCTGTCTGGAACCAGAGTCAGTTGTCTGATATTATTTTCAATCACAGAAAGAGAATATATAATTCAATCATTAGACCTTTCTTTTCACTTGCTTGGCCATCTCTCAGAACCTTTTTGCTGCCGGTAAACCCCAGCCTGTTATCAATCAGGGCACGCTCTGGGAACATCTCTGACAGACAGCTCCAGCCCAAGTATTATTATTTTTATTTTTGAGAAGCAGTGTTTCAGGGTAAGTTTACATTTGCCCTATCAGCTGAGCAGAGAATGCTTTCCTTCACAAGGACCGTGAATGATTTTTCCCCTTCATTTCCCATCCGTAGGCCATCCCTCCCCAGTAGGTAAATTCTCATAGGTTGGCTAGCCATGCAAATGAGTAGCTAATATATTGCAAAGCAGAAACCACCTTCCAGCTTTGTATCTTCTCCTACCTCGCTCTTCTACCTTTCCAACTTGTCTGTTCTCCAACCGCTCCTTTTCTTTTTCCCTGCACAGCCCACTTGGTTTTTGCTTGGGATGCCACTGTGTAAACACATGAAAATCACGTCCCCTGTCCATTGGGTCACATTGGCATTGCCTGCTGCCACCCTTCAGGCAAAGAGACCCACAAAGGGATTCTCCTTGGGCAGAAAGGGCAGCAGAGAAAGTTTCTTAAGATGAAGGGCTGGGGTCTGTTAAACGGGGAATCTGAGGAAGGCACAAATAACATGCGGGTCCCTACACACCCTGAAAATGATAGGTTGCACAGTTTGCTCGACCAGGTTGGACCCGACCCAGTGTTGGTCCACTCCTCACTGGCCCCTGTGGTCATATCTGATGGTCATGTTTGTCATCAGTTGCTTTGTTTTCTTCTTCCCCATGTTTCCTTATGGGTTTCACTTCATAAGGACCCATGGCTTTTTCACTTATCCTAGATGGCTATGATAGAGTCCATTACAGTGGCTCTTAGATGCCAGTGTTATAAGAACTGAGTAGGCTGCACACTCAAGAATTCTGACTCATTAGGTCTGGGGAGGGACCCAAGGATCTGCATTTATAATATGGTGAATTCTGTGGGTAGTTTGGGCCTACTCTTGGTGAAATGGTTTTTTGAAAGCCATAGGACCGTTCAGTCTGAGTAGTGTCCTCTCCCCCTCCCCACTTCTTTCCTCTTTCACACACACACACACACACACACACACACAGCTTTGGTCCATGTAACTGGAGGGTCAAGGTTGTCTCTTGGTTGCTGCCTTTTGAAATCAAGAATCATTTTGACAGACAGGTTAAAAATGTTACTTTACTTTTACAAAGAGGTAGAAATTACTTCCTAGCATCAACGATGAGGCAAGCAGATCCCTGGAGGGTTACATATAAGACACTGAATTGTATATCAAGACTGGCTTTCTAAAACAATCCCTCTATTTTACTAGCAAATGCAGCATCCTTGGTTTTGGTGGCATGGGATTTGATAGTTCTATATAAAGCACCCAGAAAGATGAATAATTGTAATTTGGGGTTTATTCAAAAGCCATAGAGTTTTATTATATATTTATTTTATTATATATTTATAATAATGGGAGCACAAAACCAGGTGAAAACGCTTAATTAAGGGTACCTCTGGCCACAGAAAGCACATTTGGACCTTGGAATTTCAAGCTCAGTCTCTGGTCTGATAATATTTAAAAATCAGAATTCAGGCTAGTGTTTTGAAAAATACATTGGATAGAAATAAGAGCAGACAAATGAGAGATTTATAATCCCCATGCTACTCAGCGCATAAATTGGCTGCCCTTTTATCTCCGCAGCAAGAGAAATGGGGAAATTCTGAAAACCCCAGAAGAAAGAGGCAGGATGTCTAAGTTAAGAATGCAAGGGGAAAGGGACTCCCTATTAAAAGAAAATACTGCCCCCTTTGCCCTGCACATATCATAACTTACCTGTTTTATTCCACTCTAGCTGGGTTTTGCTAGGTGATTTATTAGTCAGTCTGAACTTAGTACGAGAAGGAAGGACAACAAGGAAGTGGCACCCCACCACGTACTTCATGAATTTCACTTTCCTCTTGAAATTCACACATTATGATTTCCACTACTACTACCATTTTGCCACCAGATATAAGCAGCTTTCACATGAACCAGGTGTGGACAAAAGCTCCTTATCACTGATTTTATCACAATTGAAACCAAATAAAATCTGCCTCTCCCCTACCAACAATTTACGAATTGATAAGGGGCTGCCTTAGTTCAAAACCCCACACCCTCCGGAGCATACCTCCTCCGCTCGCTTTTCCAGGTCTAATGTGTCGTTTCCAAAGATATTAGCCAGGCACAACCAGCAATCTAATTCCTTGGGTGAGAAATGATCCTCTGCTTACAGGAATGGCCTTGTCCCTGTGGTCTAACAATATACCAATACTGTAACAGTACAGCAGCATAACAGCCAGACCACAGGAGTTACATATATACAGCAACAGGACCGACATTCCATCTCGAAGGAGAAGAAAAGGTTTAGATTCATGATACGTGTTGGGATGATAAATCAGACAATATTGCTGAAGAAACGGCAGCATAATATGGGAGCTGGCCCAAGGGGAAATTGTTGCAACATAGATAACACTGGGTTAAAGCCACTGAAAAAATGAAAAGGGAAAAATCAAGCTGTTTAAACATTAAACATTTGTTTAAATATTAAAGTAAAGTTAGCCTGACAGCAAAATCGATATTAAATCAGGCCTGGAAACTGTTTTACGACCTCAAATACTGAGCTCCTAACTGCCAGTGTCATAAATGATGTCACTTTTCAGCATGATAGTGGCTGCCAGCAGGCAGGTCAGAAATGCCAGCTTTAATTTAAAAATGTTAATTTGTGATGTAATTTAGAGTTTATTCCCAGGGACAAATGTCGCTCTCTGGGCATGAGCCCTTCAAAGTGCTGCTGTGAGCAAAATGCGTTCCCTCTTCCTCTCGCCTTGAACAGTGTGGTTGGCGGGGGTGGGGTGGGGGTGGCCAGAGCGGGGTACGGTTTGAGGACAATAATAATGGGTTGAAATTCTTCTCCGGTCAGTGAAGACAATTTTAGAGCTTTTGAGGAATCTCTTCCAGGATGAAAGGAAAGGAAGCTGTAGAACACTCCAGGGCAGGATGGGTTTCAAGAACAGCAGGGCAAAGTGGGATTTGAGCAGTGGGAATAGCCTCAAGCTAGCAGCTGCACAGTGTGATCTGCTGGACACATGGGAAAAGACTTCCTTTATTCCCAGCCCCACCCAAACTGTCCTCCTTCTCCCCATTGGCCTGTCACAAAACCAGGAATGTTTACATTATTGACTTCTTTGGTTTGAAGAATTGAAGAACCCGTTAAAATGCAAATTCTTTTGGGAAGAGAAGACTTTATACAAGGTCTGCCTTCTAGAAGTTGCTGGCCCTCCCTGAGGCAGGATTATCTGTAACAGGGGTCACTACCTCCAGGAAGTGGGGGTACACTTGGCTTACACTCCTTGGAGATGAATTTCAGCAGAAAACAGCCCAGGCTCCAGGCACTCTTGGTCATCTGGTCACACCTTGGAGCTGTGCAGCTTAACTAAGCGGTGGCTCAGTAATGTCCTGATAGAATGGGACACAGAAAAGCTAAAGTTTAGTGTGTGTGTGTGTGTGTGTGTGTGTGTGTAGGAGTGGTGACGATGAGACAGAAATGGGGGTAGGAATCAGGAATGAAAACCACAGAGGTGGGCCCCAAGCAAAAAGGAAGCAATAGATATCCAGGAAGCCTGGAAATCAAAGCCAAGACCCAGTTCAGGAAGGAGGGCTTTGTGGTCCTGAATTCAACCTGTCCATTGTCTTGTAGCTGATCCTGAGATGCCAGGCAACACTCATTCTTCTCAAACAAAGTAGCCATTTATTTTGTAATTGCATGTCTACTGAAAATGGAATGGCACTCATCTATCTCTTATTACACTCAAAAGACCATAAAAAAGAAAACACTGAAATATTCAGAAAAGAGATCAACAGTCAATTCATATTCCCCTAGAGATAAAATAAAGCACAACCAAAAATCATATGTGGAACCAAGAACCACACAAAATTTGGCACTGCAGGACGCCGGATCCGGAGCAACTCCTCAGCAAGGACAGTGTGTCTGGGAGGGGAATCAGAGACCTGAGAACAACTGCAAAGAATGCAAACAAAAGGTGTCCTTGACCACTACATTGCAATTACGGAAGTCCAAAGTTGTAACATTCATGGAGCTCCAGATTTTCCCCAATGGCAGAGCTGCTACATTGTGATGTGTTTAAAACTTGCAAAAGTCACCTCAGTCCAAAAAAGAAACCTATAATTGAAATCTCATTTTGCAATTTTGACCCCTTTCGGTTTTCTACACTGCTTAGAAGAGAATCCCCACTCTACCTGGCCCCCCAATAGGTTTACCTGCACCTCTGGTCTTCCATAAACTTATGGACATTGCCCTTCCTGTAAGAGATGTGTTCCTACAAAGTTGGGTTCTAATAATCTCCTGTTTTCTGTCTGCCCCAGTTCTGTCAAATGTGTGTTCACAAAATGAGAAAGAAAGGAAATTATCCAAGAAAGACACAATTTCTAATTAGAACAGCATAAACAAAGCACAGCCTTAATTTCCAGGTGGAAAGCAATGTCTTCAATTAATGTTCTATCGGGCCATTCCCCTGAAGATAGTGTGCCGTCATGATTTCTCATCTATAATATAAAGGCCTGATGTTTTGCTTTGGGGGTGGGATAGGGGTAGTGTGGCCACAGAGAGTCTATGGAAAAGGGTAGCTGCCAAAGACTTTTTAAAATGAGTGAGGTTTCCAACAACTTCTTATACCACCAGGAAAGGCTGTTAAGTAAACAAAAGGTGACTTTTGTGTTCAGGCTCACAAAAGCAAAAGAAAGCTGATGGCCAGTTTTTTAAGAGTAGGAAGTGATGGCGACGTCACAAGCAAACACTTCCTGGTGACGCCAGTGAAGGATCTAGCATCTACTCTGTGGAACCATTTCCTTTATGTGAACATGTGGCTTGACCATTTTTGTTGACACTTAATAGATCTTAGTTTTACTTACATGGAGGCTGAAGCAAATAAGAAAATGCAATTCCTCTAGAGTTCGAAATAGACTTTGCCTTTGCTACTTGCAAAATAAAGGTTATGTCATACATTAGTGTAAATTTGTCTTTTCCTGGTTATGCCAAGTGAATTTGTCTATATTAATCATAAAGAGATACAGGGTTACTCCTGGCTTTCAAAGGAGCTACAGTTGTGATCCTAGCAATGGAAGAACTTTTATCATGGATGTGGAGGCAGTGGCCACTGGTAATTCTGAGGAGAGGGAGAGGGAAACATAGTTGTAATTTGGGGACATTTTGGGGACTTGGGAATTATCCTGAATGATATTTCAATGACAGATACAGGCCATTGTATATCATGTAATAACTTGCAAAAATGTGCGGGAAAGAGTGTAAACTACAAAGTAAACTCTAATCATTGCTAAGTGGCAATGCTTCAAGATGTGTTCATCAGTTGTGACAAATGTGCCACACTAATGAAGGATGTTGCTGATGTGGGAAAATGTGGGAGGGCTAGGGAGCAGGGCATATGGGAATCCCCTATATTTTTTGTGTAACATTTATGTAATCTAAGTTTCTTTTAAAAAAAAATAATATATATATATATATTAAAAAAAGAAAGAACGTGTATTTTACTGAATGGTCCTAAGGACAAGGAAACTTACCCAGAGAAGCAACTTGAAGTGCATTGAACAGACATTCAGTCCCTGATGTTGTGTCTAAAATTCCACCATTAAAATTCTTTACTTTGGGTCTTGAGGGAAAAAAAGGAGCTACATGTGCGTAAATCAAGAGGGAGCAGGGAAGCAGATGTGGCACAAGCAACTGAGCTCCCGCCTACCACATGGGAGGTCCAGGTTTGGTTCCCAGTGCCTCCAAAGGAAGACAAGCAAGACAGTGAGCTGATGCGATGGGCTAGCGTGGCTAGCTGATGCAATAAGATGATGCAACAAGAGATACAGGAGGAAAACATAATGAGAGATAACAACAAAACAGGGAGCAGAGGTGGCTCAAGCAATTATGCACCTCCCTCCCACATGGGAGGTCCTAGGTTTGGTTCCTGGTGCCTCCTAAAAAGAAAAGTAGACGAGCACATGACAAACAGACACAGCAAGTGCAAACAAGAGAGTGGGGAGAAAAAAATTAATTAAATAAATCAAAAAAAAAAAAAAAGAGGAAACAGCTTACTGCTCTTTGGATGGGCATGTGAAATAATACCAATAAGAATAGCATTAACAGGGTTGAGCTCCAAATGGTTCATGGTGATTTCTGCTCTGGATTAACCTATTTTTGAGAGGAATCACCTGCTAAGCACAGTCAACTGTGTCTTTCCCTGTATCCCAATCCAGGTGAATAAGTTTACCTTATCTAGGCTTTAGATAATAATACCAAATGCCCATGTATTAGTTGAGTTGCTTTTAGTTGTAAGTAACAGAAAACCCAAATAAACTTGTTTAAAGCATGAAGGTGCCTGGCTTGAGTAACTGAAAATCCAGAGACATAACCTAAAAGTCCAAAGTGGCTTCAGGTGTGGTTTCCTCCAGCGGCTGCTTCCTCTTAAATTAAAGCAACCCAACTGAACTTAAAGCACCCTTAAGACATAAGCATCATCCTGGAGTATACGATCATGAGGGTGTTTAGAAATGGCATTTGTTGCCTAGAAACTTGCCAAAGGTGCTCTTCTCCATTATTAGCTAGAGCAACACAGGATTTCCTTAAAATAGCAGCTAGTTCTAATAAACCAATACAGAGCAACTGCAGCAAACATTTGTTGCCTTACCAAAACCCTGGTGAATCATTGTATCATTCAAGGGCATTTATTTTCAGCAATACAGGTATGTTTTCAAATAATTTTAAAGGCAGCATTTGACATTGAGGCAGGCTAGTTTAGGGCAGGGGTTCTTAACAAGGAGTCCGTGAGCTTGAACTGAAAATTAAAAAAAAAAAACAAAAAACATTATGCTTGTGGGGACGTGTTGGTGCAGGTGATATATATTTATTAAATAATACACAGTATAGTGTGGACTTAGTAAGGGGTCCGTGGTTTTTACCTGACTGGCATAACACCTAGAGGAATCCATCATTCCCCAACTCCAACATAAAGCAGCAGTAGCTGCCATGACAATAATGAACTTGCTTAAATCTTGTTGGATTTAAGGACTCCCTTTACTCTCCCAAAGGATTTCACCCAATCTCCATTCAGCCAGAGCAGCCTTGGGTCCTTTGGAAAATCCCATTGCACTGCTGCACCCCCATCTTAACTGCCCACCAGTCCTGCTGACAACCATGAATCATCAGATTCATCTCAGCTGTGACAGGGATGGCTCAGTGTCTGCCAGAGAAGCCACAGCGGCCTCTTCTGTTGTCCCATCCTTGAAGATGCTGTTTTGCAATTTCAGACATCAGTCTCATGTGGCTGGGGGTACTGAGTGGAGAAGGCATCCAGGAAAGAAGCTAGAACTGCAACAGGTAACTCTATTGGAAGGTCACTGAGAAGGGTCAGTGCCCCATAAAGCTGGTCTCTCAAGGAGACTTGACCCCCCAAACCAAAAAGGAAGAACACTCTTCTTCCTTTTTGGCATAAGGATGGCCCGGAGACTTGCCAGACAGGAGGTGTACCTCCCCCAGGACAGCCCACTGCCTAGGTCCCCCCAGCTGAACCCAAAAGAACACTGAGTGGCTATAAAATTCCCTTTTGCCCAGAGGCACCAGGTTTGCCATGTCCCCTCATTAAGGCGAGCTCCTGCAGCCAGACTGTCAGTTTCAAAAGAAAACTCCTTTTAATTTTAACTAGAGCCCTGGGCATCAGAAACAGTAGAGAAAGGGGATTCATTTATGAGTTTCTATGGCAGATTATGGGTTTTATTTGCTTCTTTACGCCACTTTTCAGTCTGTCATTTTGGTGAGGTTAACCCCAGTGTAAAATGTACCCGTAATTATGCTCAGAAACGCTCCCAGCCTGCCGCATGCCAATAAATGCCTGGAATAACTGTCAGGCTAAATGAATCCCATTTGGACAAAATGATTATTGAAAGTTATTTTAGTTCCCTATTAAACAGTCGTGGAACAAAGCTGTAATCAAAATGTTTATTTCAATTAGAAATATTATGGTCAATAAAAACCTCAAGTACAAACTAAACTACACTTTATCAAATAAAGACCACAGCTAGTTAAACTTATTCTTTTTTCACATGGCCTCTTTCTAGAGTCTGAAAAGAGGTACAATTTTCAGCCTTTTCTATAGTATATTAATGTTTTTTATAGCCCAACTTATGTCTAGCTGATCCAGAGTTGCTTGCTCTGGGTGGACAAAAACCTCAATACTTCCCTGATGGTTACCATGACAAGCAACTGGGCATGAGCCCCTGTTTCTGTAGCTACAAAGTGGGGGAGCTCCACCTCACACTGAATAGCTGAGAAAAGGCCATAATGCCAACAGCCCTATTGATTCATCCCACTTCTGGCCACAAGCATTCCTGTTTCTATAGTAGCAGTTTCTTTTCCTAGGGATCCCAAAAGGTGGCCTGGAAAAATGCTTTTGCTTATTAGGCCAATATAGTCATCATCATCCTCACCAAAAAACAGCCTTTTTTTATTTTTTATTTTTGGTCATGAAAAGAGTCTATTTCTATCCAGCCTTCTGCCATCTGCCCTTGAGATGAATTCTTGGGTACACACAAGCATATTACTTTGCCCCCTTAAATCACAATAGTTGCAGCCATAACCCTCCATTCCTAAGCTTATTGCGTTGCTTTTATAAATTCCACCACCCAGGCCACACCCTAAACCAATTAAGTCAGAATTTAAGTCCCCAAGGTGATTGGAATAGGCATTTGATCTTGCAGTTGTTCTCAGTATAAGATCCCTGAACCAGCAGCGCAAGCACCACCTGGTAAGCTGTTGGAAGTGCAAGTTCTCAAGTCGCACCCCAAGCTAACTTAATCAGAAACTGGAGGTGGGCCTGACGGTCTGAGTTTTAACCAGCTGTGAATGCTCGCTCAAGTTTGAGGCCCACTCTAGAGGGAGGTTTCCTTAAAGAGAAGAAGAGAGCAAAGATGTTTTCTGACCAATTCACCTGTTAAGAAAAGCCAACATTAACCCCTAGAACAGGTGCAAGATTAAGAAATCAAAGATGCTCACCAATTGTCTGCATGAATGTGAAGACAAAGGATATAAGAGAAGATATGCTAAAAGTACCTCTTAAATTCCTTCCTAGACAAGGGAGAGGATCTCTAAGAATCATCACCACAGAAGTCAGGACTAGTTGAATAATGAGGAAAGAATGGGATAATGAGGTAAGCATCTATGAAGAGAATATTAGGGAAGCTGGGGTGGACAGAATAATAGGCAGAGCTGGCTCTAAACAAAATTTTGAGGTAGGCAAAACTTTGCTTCACCTTTTCCCTCTTATGGCACCAGTTCCTTTGTCTCCTCTCAGCTCCATCTCTCTCATTTCAAGGTTCCCAAGTCCTCAGGAGTCCCTGAGCTCCTCAGAACAGAAAAAGGAATTAGGGAAGCAGATGTGGCTTAGGCCATTGGGCATTCGCCTCCCATGTGGGAGGTCCCAGGAGAAGACAAGCAGACACCATGAACAAAACAAGGAGCACACAGATGAGGGAACCCTGGGTGGGGTGGGAGGTGGGGGATAAATAAAATAAATGAATTAATTTTAAAAAAGAAAGAGAAAGGAATTAATTCATGCTAAGGTGTAAATGACTGATAATTATTTTGTGTTCTGATCTTCTTTCCTTGATTTTATTTGGATTTTAAATGAAGCTCCTAAGAGGTTTATGCTTAAGAATAAAAATAGCTAACACATATACGCACTTCCCGTATGCTGGCTACTGTTTAAGCATTTACATACGTTAAGTCATTCAACACTCAAAACAATACTATGGAAGTTCTACTATTTTAACCCATTTCACAGGTGAGGAAACTGAGGTGCAGAGCTATTAAGTACTTCTCCTAAAGTCATACCACTAGAAAGAGGCTTTAAATCCAGGCAGTCTGGCTCTAGTGTGTGCTCTAAACAATGATGCTAAGCATCCTCTCAAAAGGAAAGGGCTTTCAGACATGGAGCACCTGGGATGGAAGATTTTGGGGGAAGGAGCTCTAAGAGAGCTACTCTCCTACACCATGTAGGTAATTGTCAAATCTATCTACATATAGAGTTCTCTTAGGTATATCCTCTCTTGGGAAATGTGTGGTGTCAACCATGTCTTCATAAACTTTTCCTGTTCCTGCTATAGACAGAGTATTTTACTAATAAAAACAAAATTCTTGAACCAATTATTTTTGAATAATTTGATTGCATATATATATGTATGTATATGTTTGCATATATGTAATATCCAAGTCAATGTAGTGCTTCTAAGATGTATTTCTTCAGACTTCGAAGCATCTCAGAAATAGCAAGTAACCTAAGCTTCTCAGAGGTCCAACATCAGGACCAAACTCTAACTTTTAAACAGAGCTGCCTTGGTACAAGTAAAAGGAGAATAAGAACAAGGTTTGAACTTCTTTCCTCCCACATTTTCCCTTCTTAAGTCTTTGTCAGAGCCTTTTTCTATATGGAATAAAGTTTTAAATTTGATGAAGGCATCACTTTCCAGTTTATGGCAAATCTGTCAAAAACGGACTACATATTTCAATTTCTTCCCATGTTTAAAACCACAGAATAAAGTGGCTCAGTGTTAACCCATAGAGAACTTGCAAAGTATCACACCATCTGAATCTTCTTGGCAAAAGCCTTCTCAAGCTGGCTGGGGAAGGTTGGGGTGGCAGCTCTGAGTAATCTTCAATTCTCATCCCTTGACACTTTAATTAAGATAATTTAACAGCCTGTTAAGCACAATATGCAGAATTTCCCACTAGGAGCCAAGTAGGAAAGAGTCTTGGGGAACAGGGAGATAAGTGTGAGGATGGAGATGCAAGCAGCCTAGTGTTGGAAGGAGTCATGGCTATTATTCAGTCCAATGGCTGTTACTTTCCCAAGGTCACCCAGTTAATTAGTGGCCTCTCTGGACCCTATACTGGATGGGAAGCTGTGGAATGTTAAATGGGACTACCCAGGCATAACAGATTGTGAGCACTTTTCTAGAAAAGCAAAGTGCCTGGGATTTTCAGAAAGCTTAAGAGCAAGCAGCCTTGGAAGAGGTATGGGGGAGGCTGGAGCAAATGACAGTGACTCAAGATCCAGTGGTCTTTCAGAGGGTAGAGGGCTGGCCAAATGTAGTCTGAGATTATTCTTCCATCTTTTCTCTGGTGACCTTGCATGGCCCATGCAATGGCTGTCCACATCCCAGGTACCCTGAAGACACGTTAGGCAGTTAAGAAAAGTGCCTCCTTCTCAGGCTTGTGCTATCAGAAATTAGACCTGTGACTTTAATCATTTTAAACAAGGGACACTGTCCAGCTCTGACAAACATTCTATTCCTTGAACAGACTTTTTTCCAAGACCCTAAAGAACTTATTTTTTAATTTGAAAATAAAGAACTTATGTTTTTATTCTGACAGATAATAGCCATTTTATTCTAAAAGTAAATGGCACTTACCCTATTACCCAGAAATTGTACTCGTTGATACCTCAGTGTATGCTCAGCCTTTATCAGGATTTACTCTGGTGATTTGTTTCCAGCTTGATTGAATATATATTTGAATTTATGTATTTGAATTTATATATATATAGATATAGTTGTCTATCAAGGAATATGAGGAATTTCAAAGCAACTTGTAATATATTGAGAACTTCATGATGCAAACTCAGATTCTAGGTCCCACTAAACCCTCCATATTTAAGAGTCAAGATAAAAGAGAGGGGACAGTTTTAGGGTGAGAAGCTCAGTTAGGTAAAAACCAGAAGCGTGGTGTAACAGTGGAGGCTGTGGGGGGGGGGTTATGTTGGGGAAGCAAAGGTCATGAGTTCTGGCTTATTTTAGGAGCAAATGATTCACTGTTCAAAAGACTTATTGATTCTAAGATAACTTGGAAAAACATAAAAAGCAGCGAAAGAAGAAATACATGTGTTTGCAGACGTATGGAATTGCATAAGGGCCTATGAGTCAGTGAGAAGCTCAGTAACAAGAGGTTAACAGTTGGGAAGTGGATGCTGAGAAGGGGTGGTCAGAATGTGATGGGAGAAGAGACATGGTTAATTGAGATTGGAATGGGAGAGTCCTCCTCCTCCCTGAAGCCTTCCCTGATTACACAGACACAGGGTCACCTGACCCTCTGAAATCTCCAATCTGTATTGCCTGAATGTTAAAGCTTACTGATAATCATATGTGACAGGCTCCACACTGTTATGTAACTCTGTATTTTTTTTTTTTTCAGACTTCTTTGTGTCTGTATTTTTACTATTTCACTGCATTATCAACCATTTCAGGGGAGGAAACTTTCCTTCGATAGTTGCAACTCTAGTAGAAACAAGCACAGTAACTTAATTAACAACAACAATCTAAGGGATGTCTACATGCCAAGAGCATCCTATGTATTATATCTAATCCTCAGAACAATCCTAGGAGGCACACACTATTATTATTTCCATTTTACAAAAGAGTAAACTAAGGCTCAGAGAGGTTAAGTGACTTTCCCAGGATCACAGAGCTTGTAAATGAAGGAACCAAGATTTGAAACCAGGTTGCCTGATTCTGGAATTTGTGTTTTTTAAATCACAACACTCTACCTGCTTTCCAGCAGGTGCTTAAGAAGACTTTGTTGAATGAATGGAATGGATAGAAGTTAAATTGGAGAAAATACATAATTTAATTCTACAACAATTAAGAGATTTCCTTTACCAAGTCACTGATGGGTTCCATATTCAAAGAAACTCAAAGATCCTACTAGTATGTCTCATTATAGCAGATCTATGAAAAAGAAATTAAGTACCCACTTTTTAAGCTAGGTACCAACTCTATCCCAGGCCATCAGGCTCTTTTCTCTTATACATATGGAAGCTCTATGAACATTTGTTTTCCTCTCCTAGAGTCTCCAGCTATCTGATATTATTCTACATTTCAGAAGCATCTCAATCATAAGAATAAGAAATTAGTCCTTGCAAGATCAAGAGGGGGAAGGGTTTGGGGATGCTACACAGCTGGCAGTTGATGGTGGTGAAGGATCATCAGCTCCCAAATTCAGGGAACAGCCCGGGTGGGACCTTTGTCCCTGGCCATCACCCAGAAACTTCTAGGAGCCAGGAGTGTCTGAGGGAAGCACGCAGAGAAGATTTCCATTAGAGCCTAAAATGGGGGTTCCTTAGTGGAACGGTTGCCTCCTGATGCTTCACAGCCAGACAAGGCCACTTGGGAATTTAAACCTATGACTCCTTATCCTTGGCTGGGAAACAGGATGTACAGAAAACTGAAGGTGCTGACAGTTCTGTTTTTAGACAAGTGCCAGAGCAAAACTGTAATCAGGAAAAGCGTCAGAAGAATGCGAGTAATGTGACATTCCTGCGCCATTTAAGGCTCTGAGGAGAGGAGGAGGCTCCTCTCCTGAGGAAGGAAAAGCCCTTGCTCCTAACATTCTGCCAAGACGAGATGCTTTGCCATGAGATCCCCTTTCTGCAGAGCAGCTGTGCAGGAAAAGCACCATCCTTTCCCATGATTCGCATGTGTTTTGACCGATGGAATAGTTTAAACTCAAGTGAGCCTTTCAAGAGTTGACCAAACAAATCTTGGACAGAAATGTCAGGCTTCAATAAACTATCATGTAGAATGTCTCGATTCCAGCTTAGTGTTTAGACTGGAAGGAAAGCAAATGAATAAAGCAAACCCTTACTTTATATTTCCATATATGTTTGATCACCATGAAAATGACCCACAGCCAGATCACCAATCAATATAACTTGCAAAAGAAGCATGTGGAAGGTAAAACGGCAAAGCAATGAGACTTTAAAAAACCATAATAGGCATGCCAAGGTTTATTACATAAATGAAAAATGTTGTCCTTCAAGGTGACTGTGGCCTGGTCACTTATGCTCATAATATTGTCACTGCTCAAAAGCTAGCAATGGTTTTTGAGGCACACAAGAAAAGGTGTTTAATGCAGTGCTGGAAATTTCAAACCCTGCTTCTGCCAAAAACCATGCGGCCCCGG
>JAQZBX010024908.1:0-29862 GCA_029593785.1 Cabassous unicinctus
ATACGGCCCCTCTTCTAACTTTTATCAATATTGCTATTATCCTTCTTCCTTTCTCACATCTTTCAATTTCTCTGGCCCTAATATTTTGCCTTCAAGGGAACATAGAAAGAAGCAAGGAAATAAAATAAGAAGAAAAAGTGTCAAAGAGAAAACTTAACACACACACACAACCACCAGCTTAATAAAACTCTAGAGCAGAGAGAGCAGCTAATCAACCAAATAAGCCCTTCAAGATAAAATGATGACTAGAGGGCAAGAAAAAATTACAAACCACACTGAGAAACAGGAAGACATGGACCAGTCCAATGAACAAACTAAAAACCAGAAAGAGATGCAGAACATTGAACAACTAATCACAGCTTTCCGAACACATACCATGGACCAATTTAATGAAGTAAAAGAAGAGATTAAGGATATTAAGAAAACACTGGGAGAACCTACTGAAGAAATTGTAAACATACGCAAAAAGATAACGGATATGATGGTGATCAGTGGCACAATCCAAGAAATCAAAATGGCACTGGATTCACATAACAGTGGATTTTAACAGGCAGAAGAAAGAATTAGTGATGTGGAAGACAATACATCTGAAATTAAACAGATAGTAGAACAGAAAGACAAAAAGATAGAAAAAATCCAGCAGGGACTCAGGTATTTAACCAACAACACAAAACAAACAAACATACGCATTATGGGCATCCCAGAAGGAGAAGAGAAGGGAAAGGGAACAGAAGGAGTGTTGAAGGAAATAATGGCTGAAAACTTCCCATCCTTATTGAGAGAGATGGATGTGCAGATCTAGGAAGCACAGTGCACCCCAAACAGTATAAATCCCAACAAGCCAACTCCAAGACATATACTTGTCAAAATATCCAATGCTCAAGACAAAGAAAAAATGCTCAAGGCAGCAAGAGAAAAGAGAACCATCACACAAGGGAAGCACAATAAGATTAAGGGCTGATATCTCATCTGAAACCATAGAGGCAAGAAGAGAGTGGTATGACATAGTGAAAGTACTAAAAGAAAAAAAATTCCAGCCATGAATTCTCTATGCAGCAAAACTGGCATTCAAAAATGATAGTGAGTTCAAAATATTCACAGATAACCAGAAATTAAGAGAGTATGCCAATAAGAAACCTGCAGTTCAAGAAATACTAAAGGAAGTTCTATTAGTTAAAAGGAAAAAACCAGGGAGATAGAGTTGGAGAAGAGTTTAAAAACAACTAAAAAGACAAAAAATAGAAACAAAACAACATATGACATACATTAAGCCAAAGAAAATATGGCTGAGTTAAGAAATTCATTATGAGTAATAACACTGAACGTTAATGGATTAAACTCACCAGTCAGGCAACACAGATTAGCATAATGGATAAGGAAATATGATCCATCTATATGCTATCTACAAGAAACCCACCTTTGACCCAGGGTTCAAGGAGGCTGAAAGTGAATGGCTGGAAAACAATTTTACAACCTAACAATAACCAAAAGGCAGGAGTAGCTATTCTAATATCAGACAAAATAGACTTTAAATGCAAAGCTATTGTAAGAGAGAAAGATGGACACTATATATTAGTAAAATGTGTAGTCTCTCAAGAAGAGAAAACCATCATAAACGTTTATGCACCTAATAAGGATGCCTCATAATACATGAGGCAAACACTGGAAAAACTAAGTGGAGCAATAAACACCTCTACAATTATAGTGGAGGACTTTAATACACCATTATCATCATTAGAGCATCTAGACAGAGAATCAATAAAGAAACAAAGACTCTGAACAATACATTAGAGGACCTGGACTTCATAGACATACACAGAACACTACACCCAAATACAGCAGGATTACATTCTTCTCGAGTGCACATGGATCATACTCCAAGATAGACCACATGCTAGGCCACAGAACAACTCTCAATGAATTCAGAAAGATTGAGATTATACAAAGTAATTTCTCTGACCATAACATAATGAAATTGGATATCACTAAGGGTGAGAGAAAAAGGTTAGCCACAAAGATATGGAAGTTAAACAACACACTCTTAGACAAACAGTGGGTCAAGGAGGAAATCTCAAAAGAAATCAGCCACTACCTTGAAACTAATGAAAAGGACAATACAACATATCAAAACCTATGGGTTGCAGTGAATGCTTCTGGAGAGGGAAGGTTCATAGCCATGAATACATATATTAAAAAAGAAGAAAGAGCTTAAATTGAAGACCCAACTGCACACTTGGAGGAACTGGAAAAACAACAACAAACTAAACCAAAAGGAAGTAGAAAGAAGGAAATAACAAAGATTAGAGTAGAACTAAATGAAATAGAGAATAAGAAAGCACTAAAAAAATAAAAGCAAAAGCTGGTTCTTGAGAGGATCAATAAAATTGACAAACCCTTAACCAAACTACCAAAGAAAAAGAGAGAACAGATGCAAATACACAAAATAAGGATGAGCAAGGGGATATTACTACTGACCCCACAGAAATAAAGAGTATCATAAGAGGATACTTTGAAAAATTATATGCCAACAAGAACGATAATTTAGAGGAAATGCACAAGTTTCTAGAAACTCACAAAGAGCCTACATTGATGAAGAAAGAACTCGATGAACTCAACAGTCCAATTACAAGTAAAGAGATAGACTCAGTCATCAAAAACCTCCCAACTAAGAAGAGACCAGGACCAGATGGTTTCACAGCTCAATTCCACCAAGCATTCTGGAAAGAGCTAACACCAATTCTGCTTAAGCTCTTCCAAAAAATAGAGTTAGAAGGAATATTGCCTAACTCATTCTACGATGCCAACATTACCCTAATACCAAAACCAAACAAAGATACTATAAGAAAGGAAAATTACAGACCAATTTCTCTAATGAACCTAGATGCTAAAATCCTCAACAAAATACTTGCTAATCACATTCAACAACATATCAAAAGGATTATACATCATGACCAAGTGGGTTTCATCCCAGGTATGCAAGGATGGTTCAATATAAGAAAATCAATCAATGTAATACACCACATAAACAGATTGAAAGAAAAAAATCACATGATCATCTCTATAGATGCAGAAAAAGCATTTGACAAAATGCAGCACTCTTTCCTGATAAAAACCCTGCAAAAGATGGGAATAGAAGGAAACTTTCTGAATATGAAAAAGGGTATATATGAAAAACCCAAAGCTTAAATCATCTTCAATGATGAAATCCTAAAAGCCTTCCCTCTGAGATCAGGAACAAGACAAGGATGCCCACTATCACCACTCCTATTTAAGATTGTCTTAGAAGTACTTGCTGGAGCACTGAGGCAAGAACAAGATATAAAAGGCATCCAAATTGGAAAAGAATAAGTAAAAATTTCATTATTTGCAGACGACTTGATCACATACATAGAATGCCCTGAGAAATCTACAACAAACCTTCTAGAACTTATAAAGGAGCTCAGTACTGTTGCAGGCTATATAAGCTCAATGCTCAAAAATCAGTAGCATTTCTGTACACCAATAACGAGCAATCTGAGGAGGAAATCAAGAAAAAAATACCATTTACAAGAGTAACTAAAAGAATCAAATACCTAGGAATAAATTTAACCAAAAATGTAAAGGACTTATATACAGAAAACTACACAACACTGTTAAAGGAAATCAAAGAAGACTTAAAAAAATGGACGAATATTCCCTGTTCATGGATAGGAAGACTAAACATCATCAAGATGTCTATCCTACCCAAACTAATTTACAGATTTAATGCAATCCCAATAAAAATCAACACTGTATTTTTTTAAGAAACTGGAGAAACTAACTGCAAAATATATTTGGAATGTAAGAGGCCCCAAATTGCCAAAGACATATTGAAAAAGAAAAATGAAGTTGGAGGTAACACATTACCTGACTTTAAAACATTCTACAAAGCTACAGTGTTCAAAACTGCATGATATTGGCACAAGATTAGACATACTGACCAATGGAACTGTATTGAGAGTTCTGATATAGATCCTCACATATACAGTCCTCTGATATTTGACAAGGCCACCAAGCCCACTCAGTTGGGAGAGAATGGATTCTTCAACAAGTGGTGCTTTGAGAACTGGATATCCATATCCAAAAGAATGAGAGAGGAATACCATCTCACACCTTATACAAAAATCAACTCAAGATGGATCAAAGATCTAAATATAAGAACCCAAACCAAAATGACCTTGGAAGATAATGTAGGGAAGCATCTGCAGGACCTTGTAATAAGAAATGGTTTCATGGACTTCACACCCAAAGCACAAGCAGCAAGAGAAAAAATAGATAAATCGGATCTCCTCAAAAGTAAAAACTTTTGCACCTCAAAGGATATTATTAAGAAAATAAAAAGGCAGCCTTCCCAATGGGAGAAAATATTTGGCAACCATATATCTGATAGGAGCCTAATATTCTGCATATAGAAAGAAATCCTACACCTCGAAAATAAAAAGACAAACAACCCATTTAAAAAATGGGCAAGTGATCTGAAAAGACACTTCTCCAAGGAAGAAATACAAATGGCTAAAAAGCACATGAAAAAAATGCTCGACATTGCTAGCTATTAGGGAAATGCAAATCAAAGCTGCAATGAGATCTTACACCCATCAGAATGGCAGCTATTAAAAAACAGCAGACTATAAGTGTTGGAGAGGATGTGGAGGAATAGGAACCCTCATCCACTGCTGGTGGGATTGTGGAATGTCCAGCCACTATGGAGGACAGTTTGGTGGTTCCTCAGAAATCTAACAATATATCTTCTGTACGATCCAGTGATTCCAGTGTTGGGTATATACACAGAAGAATTGAAAGCCAAGACATAAACAGATGAATGGATAAACAAAATGTGGTAACTACATACATGGAATATTATTCAGGTGTAAGAAGGAATAAAGTGCTAACACACGGAATAACATGGATGAATCTTGAAGACATTATGTTGAGTGAAGCAAGCCAGGCATTGAAGGATGAACATTATATGACTTCACTGATTTGAATTGTGGAAAGTGAGCAGTCTCTGAGAACCATTGTCTGAAAGATAGATTAACAAGGGGGAGATAGAGAAGAGAAGGTTGTGAGCCATCACCTATACGGATGTAATCTATGGTAAATTGATAGGGTATCGTTGCATAGTGAAGGATAGGGCTGGTGAGTAGAGACATTACTGGGTTAGGTGTTGCAGTGTTGACAGGTGGGTAGATTAGGAAGGGCAGGTTAGAATACCAAGGATACTGGGTGGAGAGTTGGGAGGGGGACTAGGTGAACATGGGATTTGTGGGTATGATGTTGAAAGTACAGGAGAGGGAATGCTCTTATGGCAGAATGACAAGGTAGTGTCACTGGTTTAGGGTGTAGGTTGGGGGGGGCATTCAGGAAGGGGAGCATCTGAAGTAGGCTTCTGGGGAATGTGTGAGTGTTCATCCTGTCATAAGGTGTTGTGTCGGGGAGTGGAGACCCACACAGTGAGTGGGAAGAGGATGGACCTCCATCTTTGGGAGGACTGATTCACCTAGAGACAGACAACTGGGTGTCTCTTAGGCACAAAAATGGATCCTAGTGGGAGAGGATAATCAGCATGTGAAGACCTCTTGTTGCATGTAACTATGGGTCTTGTCATCCAATGAGTCAAGACAGGGGAGTGTCATGAGCCCCAAGGGAGATGGGGAGGAGTGTTGTTGTCAGGGTGGGGCGCAAAGGAAGAGTCAGACAAGTTGATGCATATAAAGCAGAGGGCTGTAGCTCACTCAGGCAAAAAAGCCCTGAGATCACTCTGACCCTTTCTTTTAATTAACTTACACCAATGCATAAATTCTCCCCTCCCCTAACCTTGCTTTCTCACTATGTTTTTCTTACTACAGCAAGAACACTGCCTTCTCTGGCAGTCTACCAAGGGGCATAAGTATAAACATTGTTTCTAGCCCTAAATACCTTAGTCTATGTAATATTTCAGCTTGGTGCATGAGAGCGCTACCTGTTTGTGAGTTCCCAAACAATCTTTCTTTGGAATTCAGACAATAACGTCTGTGTGGTGAGTTCATTTTGCTCTGCCTCCTCCCACTGATATCTGCAGTATGCAGTGTCCTTGGAGACATTTACTAATGTGTCTCTGCCAGCAAGCATGCTTTTTGACTGCTTAATCCTTTATGCTCTGTCTCTCAGCATCTCCTCCAACAGAGGAGGGAACAGAAGAGATCAAATGGGGTGTATTTGGTGGTCATGGGAAATGTTTTTCATTACCTTACAGTAATGATCACAGGACACAGTAAATATCATCAAAAATTGTTGATCTATATGGTCTAAATTGTAAACTATACTGTAAACCATTGACAATGTTTAGTAGCTATGCTTCACTATCTGTATAACAGTTACAAGAATGCTACCATTCACATAAAAAAGGTTTTAATATAAGGTGAGGAAAGGGGAAGGAGGTTGGGTATATGGGAGTCTGTAGTATTCTGTGTGTGACTTTGCTGTGACCTAAAACATCTTTGAAAATAAAATGAAAATTTGGGAGACACTGGGGAGTGAGAGGGGGCAGGTGCTACAGTACATACTGAACACCCAATAATGCAGTGATAAAAGGAAAAATGTAAAAAAAAAATTATTTTTTAAAATTTTTTGTTTTTTCCCATTTATTGAATATCCCAATCTTTTAATTTTATTTTATTTCTAGTGTTTTTTTAAAGTTACCATGTATTTTATCTCTTATATTTAAACTTATCTTTCTTATTTCATTTTCCTATTAATTGTATTTGTCTATTATATGGGCTTCATCTTCAAGGAAGGTTTGGATCACAGAAGGGTTACAGAGGGGACAGGAGAGGATCATTGGTGGAGGTTGTCTGGGATGGGGGTTTCATGGGGGGAAGTTCACTGGAATATACATGAAAGATATATAAAATTGTTCAAATGATCAAGGGGTGGGGCATGGTCACAGTGGGCAGACAATCACTCAATAAATGAGGGAATACTGAATTCCCAGCCGGGAGAGCTCTGCCACATTCTCCGAGGGAGCAGCAAAAGTCCCCCGAGTGCAGGGGCAGTGTCTGGTAAAGGAGGAGTGTCCACTGATAGGTTCTGGTTATTGATGACTAGCCTTATGAGTCTTTCCTCCTGTGGTTGAAACTTAGCCTACTGTTATGGGGTGTCTAAGGGTTGCCACCTGAGAGCCTCCTTGTTGCTCAAATGTGGCTTCTCTATGCCAAACTCAGCATAGGAATGCATTACTTTCCACTGAGCATGGGACATGACTTCCGGGGATGAGCCTCCCTGGCAACGAGAGATTAATACCAAGTGCCAACTGGCAATATGAATGGAAAAAGACCTTGAATAAATGGGGGAAAAGGTAAAGACAAATGAGTTCATGTGGCTAAGAGACTTCAAAGAGAGTCAGGAGGTCATCCCAGAGGTAACGCTTATCCACACCTCAGTAGGGTCTCATAGAACACCAAAGTGGATATCATCCCACACAGCAGGGCTCCTGAGGCCCTGGAGACACCCAGGTCCTATATAAGGGGGACAGCTCCAGCGATTGATGCCTTATCAGTGTGCTCTGCTTTGGAATCTGTGCTCCTGAGAGTGACAGAGTTGGACTCAAATAAGTCCCCCCTGCACATGGTCCATCAGTCCCTTCTATTCAAACCTATACATGATGCTGGAGTTTGTAGGTGTACTTCCAGAGAGTGGAGCCTCTGGCTTGCCCATGTGCCAGCTGTGTCTGGCATCTCAGTGGAGCTGCAACTCCTACTCTACAGCTCAATGGACTCACCCAAGTCACCTGGTGAGGAGATGATGATGGACAATGGCCATCCCAGGGAATGGAGAGAGCCTGCAGCTGCAGGCAGGATAATCCTATCCACCATATCCATGGGATATAAGCCTCCTCTCAGTTGGAGGTGGAGTGGACATCACCATCCCAAACTCCTCAGGATTGGGGGAAGAGCTATAGACTAGAGTGGACTTAATGGTATTCTGTTGTAGACATAGTGTGATTCAAGCAATTGAAGAAATTACCACAGTGAGGTGGAGCCAGTGGCCACTGAATGCTTTTGGGACAGGGAAGGGAAAAGCAGTTTAATACAGGTGCTTTTTCAGGACTTCGGAATTATCCTGAGTAACATTACAATGACACATATAGGGCGTTTTACATCAGCATGTAACATGCAGAACTGTGTGGGAGAGAGTGGGGTCTACAATGTGAACTATGGTCCATGCTTAGTGGCAAAGCCCCAGGATGTGTATATCCATTGCAGGTGATGTGCCCCACTAATGAAAGGTGTTTATGTGGGATGTTATAGGAAGTGTGGGAGGTGGGGAACATGGGAATCCTTGTAATTTTTGTGTAACATTTATGTAATCTGAGCATCTTTTAAAATATTTTTTAAAAAGTTAATTACATGCTCCTGAAAATTTACAACAGCAATTGAACAATAGCCCTTTACTTTGCATGGGTTCCTATGAAGTTGTTTTAGAAAAAGCACATTTGATATACATGTAGATTATGAGTATGATTTTAGGGAATTCATGCATTTGTTATTTGAATTTCATCCATGGACTCCAAATTAATATTCTGTAGTCTAATATCTTGCAAAATCTCTGGAAGTTTTTATTGCCACATAATCAAAAGTCCAATTGCAATGGTTCTGAATGTGTTGTAATTTTTTAAAAATGAAAAATAAAAAAATTCTTTTCACTGTGAGTCATCTTTCTTGTGCTTGAAAATGGTAACTCCTCCTTGAATTTTACTAAAAGATTTAAAAGATTGAAGTAAGTAAATATATATACCATATGTTTAGGAATAATCAATATAGTAAAAATATCAGTTTACCCAGAATAATCCTTATATTGAATAATTTAAAATCAATTATCTGACAAAAAATTCATGAAATTTTAAGAGCTGATTCCAAAATTCAGAAATAGTTAATATCCAAAATAGATAAGTTAACCTTCTAAAAACAGCAAAGAAGTGTACATAACCTTGCAGATATTGAAGTATATTATAAAACTATGGCATTTAAAGTATTGTTGGAATAAGCAGATTGATAGACCTGAAGGCAGTCAGTAAACATACCCTAAAATATATTGGGATTTATTTTATGTTTACGTTGACATTTTGAATCACATGAAATAAAAGATTTTTTCAGATATTAGGACTTTCAATCTCCATCTGAGGAAGACAAAAATAGGAAATTCTGTCTCACCAGTCATAAAAAATATCTTCCAGATGGTTGAAAAATACAAATGTATCATACAAAAGAGGAAAATATATTGGAGAAGCAATTAGTAGAATGTATTTATAGGTTAGGGTAGAGAAAAATTTTAAAACACATAAAGCAAATTCATAAAAATATAATAAATGTTAAAGTTCTGTGTGACAAAATTTTGTATGTAAACAAAAGTATTTTAAAAGCAGCTGAACACAAGTAACTGTGTTACTCCAATCAATAATATAAATATAAGTAACCCAATTTTGCAAAAAAGTAAAATACTGTAATAGGTAATACAAAGATAGAAATTCCAGTTGTTCACTAAGCATATATAAAAATACAGAACCTCAGAACAACAACAACAAAAATACTCAACCTCATTAGGATAAAGACAATAACAAATTAAACAATCAGATATTTTTATCACACATCATTTTCATGAAAATAGAATGGAAAAGCCTGTCCATGTAAAAATTTGATGATGTTTTATGAAATCAGCATGTTGTCTCTTTAAACTGCCTTATATTCATTGTAACCTTGTTCAAATTTGAAAAATGGAAATGATCTAAATATCTAACAGTAACAGAAAGTAAATAATGTGTGATAAATAGTTATTATGGAAAATAAGTCAGAAATTTAAATTTTGCCTCTACCTGGTACATGTAACATGAATAAATCAGTAAGTTATATTATTGAGTAAAAAATATTAGCACACAATGATAGTCATAATATAATAACCTATATGTTAAGAAGTTACTCCAAAAAAATGTCATTTAGATTATATGAATACCTATGTACTCTTTAATGAATAGGTAAATGTGTGGAAGGAAATATTTCCTTCTGGGGAACAAAGGGAGTGAAGGCCAAAGTGGATTTTAGTGTTATACAATATTCTTATTTCTTTTTAAAAGATATTATATTTCAATATTATTTCCATAATGTTAATTAAAAACTCATTAAGTTTTAATACGATGTAAGAATAATACATTATATAATGAATGAAATAAAACAAAGTTAAATACAAACCATAATCCTGTGTTGCAATTTAGAGACCTGTTACAAAACTTATTCTTTTGTAGTTATCACCTTGTTTCTTCCATTACCCTTAGTAAATGTACACATAGATGCTATTCCCTAAGTATTATATCACATGGATTTCCCTTACTTGAATTCCAGATGCACATAACTAGGCAGATTCATTACTGTTCCCCACCCCATGTGAGGAGATATTTGATATAAAGAAGCAAGAAACATCTATATCTGTACCTACGTTTATAGTAAAATCCACATCTCTTTTTATACCTATATCTGGATTTGATTTTAGTGTCAGCATTAAATGTATAAGTCTGCTTATATTTTTATAATTCTGATAATATTTGGATGAATCCTAAATTGATCTTTTAAAACTAATCACTGTTATTATTGAGTACTCAAAGTTATAATTTGTTCTTTTTCATGGTTCCTTGATTTGCTGAACTAACAATAGCTCTTATTATAGCATTAATGGATGGAAAAAAACTTGTAGCAGGTGAGAGAAGATGCTGAATAATCAGGGTGTGCTAGACAAAAGGTTAACAGCCTCTGATACGTATGTACTGAATAGAAATGTCATCATATTTAAAGTTTCTGATTACCTGAAATCATCATCTCTGTTGCAATAAATCCATGAAGAAAATCCACACTGAACAAAATCCTGAAAGGGACATTCAGGACTCAAATGTTCACACTGCCTCACCCTGAACTATAAAAAGAATAAAAATGGGAAAACATACAATCCTTGATTTTCAGGATCACATTGATTTCCTTAGCCTAGGGCTAGTCCTCAACTCCTAAATATAATTTGAGGTTTTATCCATAAGGAAGGGAGGTTATCTTTGTGCTTGAGGGAACTTGAGTTAGACTAAATCGGTTCAAATATGCTTATCTGTGAATAATGTAAGGCAAGTTTCATACATATCTAAGCCTTATTTTTGTCATCTATAAAACAATGATAATAACAGTACCTATCACAGGATTCTTATGACAGATAAATGAAATGATCCATATAAGACCCTTGGTTAAAGATTCATGTGTCTAATATGTTACAATAATTCAGTAAATACTAGAACTTTTATTGTTGATTTAAAAAAGAATTATATTTTGTGAAAGTTTCACCATTTTAACTCAAGGGAAACACAAGGAATAAATTTTGTTCAATGAGGTTAGCTCATTATTTTTTATCACTGAATATAGATATATATAGCAGTTATAAAGTATTAATTATTTTTAGCTTTTCTCTAGTGCAAATCCCAAAATCAGGGAGTGGGCTGGATAACAGTATTTCCCATTTTCCAGATAGAAGAATCAAAATCATCTATGAAGACTTCCAGTAGTCTATAAAAATGATAATTTCTCTATTATAATTAAGTATAATTGAATTCATTGTTTCCAGAAAACAATCATTTTGTTCCTATATTCTATTCATGGCATTTCATAGTTTTGTGAGTTTTTTGAAAATTTCAATATATATATGTGTTCTACCTTTTTAAAAGAAATAACTATTTATTATATAATTTTAACGTCTCCGACTGTGGTTACTGAAATAGCCTTCTATATTATCACATTCGATTCAAAAGCCAGGAATTATTGCAAGAGCCTAAGACACAGTAAAAGTGAAAATGGAGGTCCTGGTCTTGATCTGCCATTGCCATTTAATGTGATTTAGAAAAAGTCCTTCAAACTCATCTATTTCCTTATGGATAAAAGGAGGAATTGTCATGTTCATGCTTTCTTCCAGATGCAGCAAACTATTTTTTAAAACAAGCGACTTACTAAATTAATTATTGGTAAATTTATCAAAATTTTAAGACTTGCTCACCTAATCCAGGAACATCCAGAGTACACACTTCTCACCACAACTGTAAGAAATCAATTTGTGAAGGCTGATGCACAATGCCTGAAGAGCTCTGTCATCCCTTTACTCTGTAGTTCAGATATTACTGTGGGAACTGCTGCCATAGACTTGGATGCTGAATACAATGAGGTTGACCTGATTCTGGTTTAGCAGATACCAAGTGGTGGCTCTTAATTCCAAAGGAAGGTAGAAGTGGTGACTATGGTAGACAGTTGGGTCAAAGCAGTAATCAGAATAGTCTTACTCACAGAGACATATGGCATTGGTTATTTGATGATGGGGAACCTATAAGTGAAATAGATGGGCATTCTACTAAAATCTTTCTTCTTCTGTATAAGCAGAAAAGTTATAAATAAGGCACATGAAAGTCTAACTTGAATCACAAAAATAGAGGGTCAAACACCTCAATCAATCCAAATAAACTTAAGAAACTTTATAGGCTCAGAACCCCTATAATGAAGGGAAGTCAAAGTTCCTTTGGGAAAACACTGCTTGCCAAAAATGTATATTGTTAATCTTTCTCCCAGCCTTCCCCAAATGGATTTATGGCCTATTTCCAGGGTAACTATGCATTGGGGAAAAGGAAATGATCAGGCATTTCAGAAATTACTGGACAGTGGCTCTGAAGTGACATTAATTTCAATAGACCCAAAAGTCGCTGTGTTTCCACCACCCAGAGTAGGTGCTAATGGAAGTAAGGTGATCAATGTGGTTTTAGTTCAGGTGCATCTCACAGATGGCCCAGTGTCTCCCCAAGTCCATTCTGTAGTTATTTCCCCAGTTCCAGAATGCATAATTAGAATGCATTCCAATTCCAGCAACTGGAATAATCCCCACATTGGTTCTCTCATCTGTGGATTGAGGGCTATGATGGTAGAAAAGGCCAAATGGAAGACACTAGAACTTCCCCTACCTGACAAAATAGTAAGCCATAAGCACTATCACATTCCTGGAGGAATGGCAATGATTAGTGTCACCGTCAAGGACTTGAAAGATGGAGAGGTAGTGATTCCAACCACACACCCATTCAAATTTCCTGTTTGGTCTGTGCATAAAACTTACAGATCTTGGAGGATGGCATTGAATTAACCAGGTGGTGGCTCCAACTGCAGCTGCTGTTCCAGATGTGGTATCAATACTTGAGCAAATTAACACATCATCAGGTACCTAGTATGTAGCTATTGAACTGATAAACACTTTTTTTCAATAACTGTTAGTAAAATCCAGCAGAAACTGTTTGCTTTCAACTGGGAAAGCTAGCAGTTTACCTTCATTCTTGTACCCCAGGGATTTACCAACTCTCAGGCTCTATGCCCTAATCTACTCCACAAGGAACTTGATATCACACTTGTCCATTACACTGATGACATTATATTGACTGTGCATAGTGAGCAAAAATGTAGCAACTACCATAGACTTATTGGTAAGATATTTGTGTACCAAAGGATGGTAAATAAAGCCAACAAAATTTCAGCAAACACAGTGAAATTTCTAGGCATTCAATGGTGCAGAGAATTTTGAGATATCCTTGTAATGGCATAAAATTAATAATATTTGTTGCCTCATCATCTTTTCTAGTCATAAATTCCCCTTGAGTAATCAACCTAGTTAGCCTTGCCATAGTTAGCCTAACCAACAACTAGCAAGGCCTGTACCTCCATATGGTTTGGATGATAAAAGCCACTCACCACCTCTCCAAATGGCCCTTGTTGCTTCTGCCCTTCACAGCTTCAAAAAGATGTGTACTTCAATATGGCTTGGATGATAAGCACTGCCTTTAACTTCTACAAATGGCCCTTGCCACCTCTGCTTTTCATGTCAAATAGTTTAAAACTGCTCTATTCCTCCCCTCTGGGTCACAGGAAAGGTAATAGCCAGACATGCAAATTCTTCTTCTCTCTCTCCACATCTCCACTGACCCTCATGGAAGCCTAAGTTAGGAAAGCCGTGGACATCTCCACTGCCCTCATTCTCCTCCTGTCCCTTCATAGCCTTAGATATAACCACACTGTTATTTTATGCATTCTTGGCTGTCTGGCTATCTGTTTTTGTATCTCATCACCTAAAGAAATTCCATATAACATCCAAAATAACCTCTTCAATGGGGAAGTCTAAGCCATTGAGTCTGGCAACTCCTATAACTATAAGGGAGGCACAACACTACTTGACCTTGTTTGGATTTTAGGCAACATAGTTCTCAATGGGGTATACTACTCCACTTACTAAGTGGGCCAAAAAGCTACTAGTATTGAGTCAAGACTGGAAAAAGGAAGCTGTGCAATAAATCCAGGTTTGAAGGCATGCTGTTCTGCCATTAGGGCTGTGTGATTAAACAGATCCAACGAATGTCCATGTCAAACAGAAATGCTATTTGAAGCCTTTGGCAGGCATCCATTGAAGAATCGTAGTACAGACACTTTGGATTTTGGAATAAATCATTGGGGCAATTTGAGATAACCATTCTTCTTGGAGGAACAGCTTTTGACCTGCTACTGAGCCTTGAAAGAGACTGAACACTCAACCATGGTTCATCAAGTTACCATGAGACGTGATCTGCTTATCATGAACTGGGTATTGTCTGACCTACCAAGCCATTAAGTTAGGCATGCACTGCAACAATCCACCATCAAGCAGAAATAGTATATATGATATTGGACTTGCGCAGGCCCTGATGGCACAAAGTATGCCAAATGTCCATGGCCCTTACTTCTGCCACATTTTCTTCCCTTTCTCAGTTTACATAGTGGATACTTGGGTAGTTCCCTATGACCAGTTAAGTTGACTGAAGAAGAGAAATTTTGGACCTGGTTTACAGATGGTTCACATTAATGTAGGAACCACCCATAAAGGAGAGTGGCAGCACTACAGCAACATTCTGGGATATCCCTAAATGACAGTAGTGAAGGGATATCCTCCCAGTGGGCAGAATTTCAAGAATGCATCTGATCATTCATTCATTTTGCTTTGGAGGAGAAATGACTGGAGATGTATTTGCATAATATTTCATGGGTTGTGGTAAATGGTTTGGCTAGATATTCAGGGAGATGGAAGGAAAATGATTGCAAAATTGATAACAAATAAGTGTGCAAGTGAGATATGTAAGTAGACCTTTTTTATTGAAAAAAAAAATAAGAAGTTATTTGTATCCCATATGAGCGATCACCAGAGGATGACCTCAACAGAAGGAGATTTTAATATCATCTGGATGGGATGACCCTTTCTGTGGAAACTAGCCAGCCTCTTTCCCAAGTCACTTCTGTCATTGCACAATGGGTTCATGAACAAAGTGACCCTGGTGGTAGGGTTGGAAGTTATGCATGGACTCAGCAATATGGACTTCCATTCCCTAAGCCCAATTAGGCTACAGCAACTGATGAGTGACCAGTCTGCCAGCTCCAGAAACCAACACTGAGTCTCTGGTATGACACCATTCCTCAAGAAGATCAGCCTGATACCTGATGGTAGGTTAATTACATTGGACCACTTCCATTATGAAAGGGACAGTGCTTTGTTCTCACTAGATTAGGCAGTTTACCTTCCCTGAATGCAATGCTTCTGCCAAAACTACCATCTGTAGACTTACAGAATGCCATCTCCAGCATCATGTAATTTGATACAGCATTGATCCTGATTGAGAAACCCACTTCAAAGCAAATAATGTGCAGCAATGGGCCCATGCCCATGGAATTCACTGGTCTTACTTACCATCCTCCCCATTATTCTGAAGCAGCTGGATTTATAGAACAGTGTAATGGAATTTTTTAACACTCAATTTTGGGACCCAATGTATGGCAATATCTTTCAGGGCTGGGCTAGTGTTTCCCAGGAGATGATATTTGCTTTAAATCATGTACATTCCCATAGCCAAGATTCATGCATCCAGAAATCATGGGGTGGACATAAAATAGCTCCACTCACTACTTCCTTCCATAGTCTACTACACAAATATTTTCTTCCTATCCTGGCAACCAGGTAAGCTGGTCTAGAGGTCTTAGTTCCAAGAGGAGGAGTGCTCCTCTAGTTAGACAAAATAATGATACCATTGAATGGGAAGTTAAGGCCACCTCCCAGTCACTTTGGGTCCCTCATATTTCTGAATCCACATGGAAAGTAAGGAGATACTATACTGGCTTGGATGAATAGAAATTGGACAAGTACCACTCAATGGGGTTAAGGAAGAGTAATTCTGGGGTTAAGGAGCAGCATTCCTGGAATACAGGCTTCCTTAGGGTGTCTTTTTATCTAGCATGCTCTGTGATTAAAATCAATGGAAACTGCAACAACCTAATCCAGGTAGGGCTAGTATTGGTCCAGACTCTTCAGGATTTAAGGTTTGGGTCGTGCCATCAAAGAAAAGCCAAGACGAACTGAGATGAAGTCTGAGAGTGAAAGGTATATGGAATGGGTAGTGGAAGATGGCAGTTATTATCATCTTCCATGAACACATGACCAGTTGTGGAAACAAGATATGTTACTGTTAAGGGTATTTCTTCCTTATTTTGTTTTAAATATATTGTGTGTGTATCAAATATCTTTATTTTCACCACTTATCCTCTTATCATATAACATAAATTATATGAATTCTACAAAATTGTATTTAAGTATATCAAATACAGTAGTGAATATCACCCAAGAACCTGTATCCTCTTCTGGGGAATAGGTTAGTGCATTTTCAGTTGTACAAAGGGCAGGTGTATCATGTAGGTGGAGGTATGACTATGTTACTGCCTTTATTTAGTGATTAAGAATGGTTTAAGGAGATGTGTATGAGTGCCAAATTGACAAAGAATGGATTGTAATGGTTAATTTCATATGTCAACTTTAGTAGGTTATGGTGTCCAGTTGTTTGGTCAAGGAAGAATGGCCTGATTTAACAATGTGAAAGTATTTCTTAGATGGATTTGCCTCTATATTCAGTTGATTATAACCAGTGATGATTGTATCTAAAATAACCAAAGGAGATTGCCCTCAGCGATCTGGGGAGTTTCCTCATCCAAGCAATTGGAGGTCCTAAAGTCAGACCTGAGGAGTTCAGAACTCAGAATAATGGATTTCTGTTTCTACCTCAGCCAGCCAGCTTCTACAGAGAAAGTCAATTTTACTGTAATCAGAGTTTCCAAAATAAGCCCTATACTATGGAATTCAGATTTTCCATTCCCCACAGTAATGTATCCCAATCCCTATAATAAATCACTTAATATTATGTATAAATCCCATCAGTGCTATTTCTCTGGAGAACCCTGACTAATACATGATGTATCCCAAAATTGTTTTGTGGCTAATCCTAGCTAGGCTTCTTTTTCCTGATGTGTACCAGCAGTCTTCACACAGAGAAGGTTCTTCTCTCTTCAGTGTCTTTGCCCCTACTGTACTTCTGTCCTATATTTACTAACCTCATTTTTGACCTATAGTCTACTATGTTTACATTTGCTTCTCAAATTCTACTATACCTATTAAGAATATCCTAAAGAAAACCACTTCAAAAAACTGTAATTCCCCCTTTAACTGATGCTATGAGACAGAAAGATCATTTATCGGATAATTATATATTCCATTGATTATAACGTACAATTGTCATAGCATTTTATTAAGTATTTGTATTATATTACCAAAGAAACTGAATTTTTCTCAGGAAGATGTTGTCCATCAAGAATTTAATGTACAAGGTTAAATGTTATAACATTAATTAATAAAATTGTGGGATAAAAATCATGGCATAAAGTAATAAAGCACAGTGTTTATTTAGGGGAAAACACAAACATCAAAAAGAAGATTAAAATATTCTAAATTGTTTGTTATCAGTGGAAAGAGGAGAGAGAAATTGTTTTCTTTTTCCTTGATTTTCTACCTTTTTGAAGATTTAGTGATACTATGCTGATTGAAAAAGTAGCTTGAAAATATGTTTATATAGTGGGAACCCAATTTTGTTTATATAAAGTGTATACATATAAAATACATTAAAAGTATCCATATCTAATTGTAGGGATAGTACATTTTATATGCATTTTAATTGATATTTAAGGAAAAATACCCAGAATAGAAAAGCATATACTTTTTTTTTTTCACTTTAGGGAGTAGAAAATCCATGGAAATAAATATCATTTCCAGATAAAGAATAAAGATAGAAAGATCCAGAGGAAGGGAACCGGGGAAGTCTGCAAGCAGAAAGAAGTGGAAACCCAGAGGGTATCCCAGGGAAGAAATTCTTTGTAAAGAGGAAGAACAACTGTGAAAATACTGCCTAGATTGGAGGAAGCATCTAAAAGAAAACATAATAATACCTAAAAGATTTCCCTAGGCATTTAGGGAATTGACTGGACAGTAAAATCAAGCAAACAAAAAACAACTTAGAATTGCTTTCAAGTTAATTCTTTAAAGGCATATCAAAGCTAACATCCTAGATTGCTTCAGTGACTTGGATAATTATTTTAGGCTTGTTTTGCATATTTCTTACCCCATTAAATTATGAAATAGAATATATAAAGAAAACTGAAAAAATAAAAAAGAGTTACAGTTAATATATCCCCAAAACCTCCACTTAAATCAAGAAGCAGAGCACTGCCATAATCTTCAAAGCCCATGTTATGGCACTTTGTGAATGAACTCCTTCCCTTCTTCTTTAATTAGCTATTCATCTGGCTTTTATCGATAATCTGTTCTTTACCTAGTGACCTTAGACAACATTTTATTATGGAACTTCTTAGTGGCTATTTTACTGGGTAACTTTGAGTACCGAATGAGATTATTTGGTATTCGGACCACACCTTAAGTGCTCAAATGTCTTTGCTATTACTTACTCTGCTAATGCAGCACATTGGAAGTCAGGTTCCAACTTTAGATGCATTGTGAAAAAAAGAAACGAAGGAAAAGGGGATGTATAGAAATGATAAAGAGCAGAGGAGAGATAAAATTATATTCAGCCATTTATGTACATGTTTTTCAAATTCTTCTGATGGGAGTTGTCTAAGTCCACAGAGGGTCTAAGTTTATAATTTTTCAGGAAATCTACTTAAATAAAAAATGGAAATAAATGAAATATATTTTAATCCTCTCAGAGAACACAATGAGGCCACATTTAGAGGAGAGATGAGACTAACATGAGGGCCAAGATTTTTCTTTTCTCCTCAGTCAGTTTAAAGAGATTAAAGAAAGGAAAAGGCCCTCAAAGCAAAAGCCCCCAAAATTTGTTTTCATAAAAAAAACTTTCATAAAGAGCAGGAACATTTCAATCATTGGGACCCAGAGGAATGTCTAATGACTACGATGCATGAATCACACACAGCTGGGCTGATAGAGGCTTGCATACTGTTTATAATCCAGATTCTATCCTAGCTCTGCTGGGTCTAATAATGTGAATATAAAGGAAATGCACCATGTGAGATACTTATTTGGGAAGGTAATTCCAAATGACATGCAAGGAAAAGTCAATGCCATACAACAATAAAAATGTAGTTTTACAGTTTACACTTTACACAGTATTTAGTTAATCATGTGAAATAGATCCCTCTGGGAATAATTTTTGTAATGAAATTCAGATCTTTATTTGACCCATTTAATATTGAAATTATTTTCCTTGCCTTCAAACTGTTGCTCGGAGTATATATCATCCCATTTTTTTGTGGGAACATGTTGAGAGACAGGTGCCAGTACATGATTTCCTTTTACGAAAGGTCAGAGGAATTAGAAAATGCACATCATCAATAGTGCTAACAGTGAGAGAAATATGAATTCAAGAAGCTGAAATGAAATAATCTGAGCAATAGGAGAATAACCAGCATTCCAGTGAGGAAATTGTAAGAATGGTCCCACAACAATTGAAGCAGAAGCAAAAGAACCTGTGTGGTGAATAATGTCCCATCCCTTCTAATATCTGGCCTGTATGTGTGATATATACTGAATTAATTTTGACTCCTTTGTATAGATAATGGACTTCAAAATAGTTACATTTAAATACAGCAAAACTTTCTGATTTTCAGTGAGTTACTTATTTTGAGATCAAGACACTAGTAAATTCAAGGAGTTGCTCATGTACTGTTTGATGAGATGTTCTAAACAGACAAGCAGAAAAGTCAGTGACAGAGAAATGATGCTTAGCGGTCTGGAAAAGTCATTTAAGAAGAAAACATGATTAGGACTTTGAGTAGAAAGTCAATGAAGTATTGATTTAGAAAAAGTGAATTCATATGTTACCAAAGTAGTGAGAAGACCCTAATGGAAAGAAAAAATAAGCTCCCAATAGCACTGACTACCATGATTACCATCCCCCAATGCCCAGATTCTCAGGAAACAACCACCCCCAGGACTGAAAGAGCAATGCTCATGTTTGAGGATATAAGTGTTACAGTTTGGCAGTTTGATGTATTTATGAATTCCAAAAATAGATATTAGATCATGCTTGTAAACTGGTCTGCTAATCTGGGCATGATTAAGTTGTGATTAGGGCATTAACTAGGCCACATCAGTAGGGCATTGAGCACCACTCCTTGGTGGGTGGTGTCTTGACGATAAAAGATGTAGAAGCAAAGTTAAAGTTTTAATGGTGGTCATTAGTGGAATATATACCTCAAAATCATTTTAGAATGTGATAGAAAATAAAATGAAAGAGAAATATAATGATACTTGAGACTTTGCCAAAACAAGCATATTGAAATATTCTGTTTTGTATTATTTTTATTTTGTTACATTGCTATTTGGATGGGAAACTTGCTGATAATGATTTCTATTTCATGCAGTCAGTTAAATGACCAGCCCATGTATTTCTCCCTTAATTACTTCTCACTCTCCGACCTTTACTACACTTCCTCAGTGACGCCCAAACTAATGAAGGACTTAGTAGCAGAAAGGAAGACTCTTTCCTGTAATAACTGCATGGCACAGCTCTTTTCCACACATTTCTTTGGAGGCATCGAGAACTTTATCCTCACAGGGATGGCCTATGACCACTACGTGGCCATCTGCAAGCCACTGCACTTCTTCATCATGAGCAGGCAGAGGTGTCACACCATCATCATAGCTTGTTATGCTGGGGGATTTATACACTCAGCCAATCGGTTTCTTCTCACCATCTTCTTACCCTTCTGTGGTCCCAATGAGATAGATAGCTACTTCGGTGATGTGTATCCTTTGCTGAACCTGGCCTGCGCTGATACATGCAGAATTGGTCTCTTGGTAATAGTCAATTCAGGTATTGTTGCTTTGGCAGCTTTTGTGATTTTGATGTTATCTTATTTTCTGATATTATACACCACCAGGGCTTACCCTGCGCAAAGCCATAGCAAAACTCTTTCCACTTACAGTTCTCACATAACAGTTGTGATTCTGTTCTTTGTGCCTGTTTTCTTTGTTTATATTGGACCACCCATAACTTTTCTAGAAGATAAAGTGTTTGCTGTTCTCTACATCATCATTGTTCCCATGTCCAACCCTCTGATTTACATTCTTAGAAATGTGGAGATGAAGAATGCCTTGAGGAAAGTGTGGTGCTCTCAATGTTTTCAGAAAGGGCAGTAGTTAGTATAAAGGGATTTTGGAGTTTCTCCCTAGGCCTTGTGAAAGAGGCATCTATTCAACTTTAAGCCTCAAAATTCATCTGGTGTGATATTCAATGTGCAGTATTCAGCATTTGTCCAAACTTCTTCATGGTTGGTCAATTTTTATTTATTTCCCCCTTGTTCATTTTTCTTCCATTCTCCTCATATACTTTTATCAAGTCCTCCTTATCCTTACTTCAACATTTTATTTTGGCAGTATAAGGAAATCTTTTTCCTTCCTCTTGCATCTATTTTGGCAAAAAGTAGCATTATGTCACCTGGTAAAGCATAAATATAGTTTTTAGAATCTGTGTCCCAGTACACAATAAAATGATTAAAAGGGTGAAATTTTGAGCTGAGACCAGTAGATAAATGAGTGGAACATTTAACCCCTTTGGCTACTAAGCATTTATGAACACTCTTCTATACATTTTAGAATTCATTAATAAAATAATAACATTTTTCTGTTTCTATTGAACAAGATGCACATACAAACATATATATGCATATATAAATTTAAGAAACAACAAAAAATGAATTGCTACAACTGTCCTTGTTGCTGTAATTGGTCATGTGACTTTAGTTAATCTTTATAACTTACATTATTTGTAGCTTTATTTTTCCATTATCTTATACCATTTGTCTTGAAATTTTTAAGAGATGTTTTAGAGATTTCTATGGATTGAAGATATTATCCATCTGTGCCCTCATTGTGATGCAATAAAAAAATTTCCCCTGGTCATTAGTACCACTGACCTCAGCCTCTTCTTTCTATTGGTTTATAGAGATATGAGGAGTCCAAAATGTCCAGATGGTATTTTCAATTACCAATTCAATAAAATCTCTGCCATGTTCCCTAATGAAAGCATAACCTCTTTATATCTAAGACCTACAAATTTGCTATGCTAGAAATGGTGGGACAGGAAGCTTAAATTTTCTAAGTGGGGTTTTAGTTTGGTAGTAAAAGGAGCTACTTGCACTTATAGCCCTTGATACCCATATAGTTTATTCTGGCTGTGGAAGGAACAGCATTGTATACTGGTCAATTTTCCTTAAAAATTAAACCCCAGATTTTCAAGATGTTATCTTTAATGTTCAGTAAGAAATTTCACCATTCTATTACACAAGTTACTACAGAGAAATGAGTACCTGGTAAGGACAGTGAATTCGTTGATATTGTGTGCATGGCCACATTTCTTTTACTATGAAATAAGATACTTGATCAGACTCACTGCTGTGTTAATAACAAGATGATGAATAAGGCATTTCATAAATTCATGGATTTTGCTGTTATAACTTGCATCTGGCCAGACCTTTTAACAAGGATATCCAGGAAAACTGGGGTATGCAGTGGAAGTTGAATTACTCTTTGGAGCATCACAGTGCCAACAAAGTAGCCAAGGCTGGAGTAGCCAAGATACCAGAGAAGAGAAAATTGTGCTTAAGTGAGGCTGATATGCAGTGTTGCTGTGTACTTGAGTCATTGGTGATTTTCAGCCAGCAGATCGATAGATTAAATGTAACAAATACTTGCAAGAATTTAGAGAATGAGAAATCATATGCATTTCTGAGGGAGAGAAAAATGATACAACCATTTATTAATTAGGAAAACAATTGGCTAAAATTGGGCATACTGTACTCCTATGCCCTAGAAATCTAATCGTAGGTATACACTCAACAGAAATGCTTACATAGATTCACCAAAAGAGAAAAATTTCTGAGAGCACTGTTTGAAGAGCCCCAAACTTGTAATAAACCAAATGTAGAACAAATAAATAGATTGTAGTATATTTACACATAAAATATAACAATGTAATAAAGGAACCGTTGTTCCCCATGATATGGAAAAATGTCACAATCTCACAGTCATAATACTGAACAAAAGAAGACAGACAGAAAGAGTAAATACTCTATTATTCCATGTATATAAAGTTGAAAATAGTTAAAACTAATCTATTATTAAAAGACAGGATAGAAGTTACTTCTGGTGACTGGAGGAAGGAATCTTCTGTGTTGCTGCTAATGGACTATGTTTGTCCTTCGCTTCCATTTCTCAGCAAGCTCTGTTCTCTTCCCCCATTTCTCAACAAATTCTTTTTGCTATTTTTACTGACCTAACAACAACAAAAAGATAACTGCAAAGAAAAAGAGATTTTACTGTTTCAAATTAAGAACTTTGTTTATTAAAAATCCTTTATAAAGAGAAGTGGAAAAAATCCCTAAACTGGAATAAGTTATATATAAACTTATGACATAAAAGCATTAATATCCAAAATATATAAATAAGCTGCAGTAAGATAGAAAGTAAAGAATCCATTTGAAAAAAATGGTCAAATTTGAAAGCAGGCATTTTACAGAAGAGAAAATCCAAATCACCTGTAAACATCTGAAAAGATGGTTAGTAATCAGGGAAATATTAAAATCACAATGAAAAAGATTTTACCCTCATCAGTCTGACAACACTCAAGTTATAAAAGACCATATAGTGGCAAGGATATGAAACAATGAAAACTCTCATTTATTGCTTGTGAGAGTGATAACTTTACCATCTGTATAAAGAGGTATTAAATATTAAATTGAATGTATGCATTTCTTATGACTCAGTAATTCAAGTATTATTTATATATGAGATACTTCTGTAGATTTCCACCAAGTGATAATTTCAAGAATGTTCAGAGCAGTCTTGTTTGCATTCATAAAATAGTAACAATAATAAAAAATAAAGGAAGAAAAGAAAATAGATGGCAGACAATGCAATTGCTCAATAATAGAAGAATGGATAAATTGTAAGTTTTTCATACAAAAAATAGAGAAACAATGAGTGAAGTAAACGCATTCATCTGATGCATAAGACTCAAAATTATAATTTTAAAAGAAAGAAGTCATTCATAGAAGATTCAAGGTCAAAACCAGGTAAAATTAGACAATATATTGCTTCAGGATATAGGTATATGTATTAATGCTATCGATGTAAAAATAAACAAGAGAACATTAACACATAATTCAGCAATTAGTTACCTTTGAGAGATAGGGAATGGATATTTTGAGGAAGAGACTTTCAAGTCACATGAAAGGTACTGGCAATGTTCTATTTTCTTAACAGGTCTGGTAATATAAGAGTTCATTTTATTTTGAATCTTTCTCTAGATATAGAGGTATAGATAAAGATTTAGATTTTATATATAGCTACAGATGTAGATATATATACTCACAAATACACATATAATTACAATTTTATTAAATACATAATTTACAATTAAAATTATAAAAGTCAATGATGTTTGGAAGGGCAGATATTTGCTTAAAAAATAGTGAATTATAACATCATCTGGAAAATTCCCCTAGAAGTCAATGCAAATGTTTAAGAAATAAAGATAATTTGTGTAAGATAAGAGCTGTAGAGAAGAATAAACATATACATGTAAGTGGAATTCCAGAAGTTGAGAAGCATTAATCAAATGAGCAATTTGAGAAAATCAACTTAAATTTAAGAAAATGGAGAAACAATAATCAAATGTATGAGAAAATCATCTTGAATTTAGGAAAGACATAATAATTGAGGTATATATTACCTACTAATATCCATTGATTATCAAACACAATAGCTGGAAACTGGACAATACCTAATATACTCTAGTGAAATGTATGGACTTTTAGACTTGAAAAGTATGGACTCTCCCCTGGAGTTGTTCTGTGACTTGACCCTTGTTATTGGCCTAGAAGCAATGAGGCATGATGAGAATAAATCAAATCTAAAAAAAAATAAACATAATTTTTCAAGGAAACAGATTCAGGTGAATTTATTGCACAACTTCCAGACAAATAGAATTTGTTTCTTCTAGAACAGAGAAGGGGAGGGGGATAATTCTGTTCACCCAGAGGTTTCAGGGAATTTGGGTGTTCAAGGTTCTCAGACACAACCTTAAAGGTCACTGTCCCAGATTTCAGCATCCCATTTCCCAGGGCTCTGTTATTGACATAAGAGTAGCTAAAAACTAAAGCCCTGCTACCCTCATAACCAAATTCTAGGTCTGGTTTGCAACATGATCTGGTTTTTGGCTTAAGAGAAGAGCTCTGGTTTTCATAGCATTCCTTAAGTTGCAGCAGGCCAAATATAGCAACCATTTATGTCAGCTTTGGTGCCATCAACAGTAATCGGGCAGCATCACCATCTTTATGCTTGTATGTTTCACCCTTTCCATCCCAACTCCACAGTGATTGCAAATCCCAAGACCTCATCATTTGCTTTCATTGTTTCTTTGATAACATAAGTGAGATACTCATGCTTAGTGCCCTGCATGTACAATCCACATGTGAGGGGAGTTAAGGCCTAAAGAGACCACTCTGATATATGGAAATTGGAAAATTTGTCTATCTTCTCCTTCCAAATGGATTGTCTGAGACACAGTAGTTTATACAGTTGCTCAGAAAACAATCCAGCAAGATGGAGGGAAAATTTGTCCTTGACACCATATGGAGGCCAGTTGAAAAATGTGCACTATTATATTATCTCTTCTTTGCTGACTTATTTTCATTTTATTTCTCCATTGAATTTTAACTCAAACTTTGGCTCAATTTCCATTTCTTAGAAAACCTGGTTAAGATATTTGTGTTCAGAAGCAGCCAAGGGTTATAATCTCTCAGGTAATCCATTTTAAATGCTACATGGAAATTAAGTAGAACTTTAGATACACAACTTTTGGATAGACAAAAAATGTATATATTTTTCAACATAAATGACAATGATGATTTTATTTCATTTGAATTTCAAAAATCATTAGGCACTACTCCCCTCTGCAGAGAAAGCAGGGAAGACCTACAACCAAACCCCACATAGCACATAGCCTTAATGCATGGTAAAATTCATTAGTCTTTAGCAGCGAAGTTAAACATTTATTCTGATGGCACTCAAACATTGAACTTCATCTTTGTTTCAGAATTAAGGGACATTATCTAATGAGTTCATCTCCTAGTAAGTAAAAGTCCAACAAACCTATAAGAAACAAATATTACTTTCAAATAAAAAAACTTACCTTTCATATATAATATAAATTATATTTTACTCGATAAAAATGCTGATTTAATTTCTTTGAGATGTGCATTCTCCCTGTTTCCTTCAATCTTTTGCAAATGCTTTAAATAATAACTTCCCATTATTTAAGTAAAATGCAATGAATGATTAGATCTATATCCTTCAGAAGATGTTTAAATGAGGCAGACTTTTTATGATTTTAGAAAATTCATGAGGAAAAATAGTATCATTACTATTCACTGTAACATATTGGGGTTGATTAGAGAAAAGTAAATTGATAGATGAATCAAATGAGAGACATGCATTTTAGGCAAAAGAGAAAAATATAAATGAAAAGAATAGGAGGCACAAATTAAGGGGATGCACCAGAGTGGAAATTCATTCTTTTCATCTTTTGCTACTCTATAAATGATATGTATGCAGGGGAAATTAAGAGCATGGAATGTCATGGGTTTAGAATACTTTAATATCAGAGGATCCTGGAAATTAATGTAGAATAAATGTTATGAATGAAGGAGAGAATAATGTGACCAGTAAAAGAGAAAGGAAATAAGATTGGTTCTGAGAATTGGTCCTAGAGATAGGAGAGAACTTCGAAGCTGGTATTGAAAGAAATTTCTTGGGTGAGAAAACTTGGATTGCAACATAAATCAGAATATGTTCATAGGACAATTCCAAGAATCATTTTGATGTGAAAACTATATTATCAATATCAAAATTGTAGGAAAAGAATTAAAATATAACTTAAAATAACATTCATGTATAATTAGTATTTACCTCTATTATGAAAAATGTCTGTTTCCCTCATTTGCAAAACAGGGCTATTAAGAATAAAATTGGGTCTTTGTTAGTATTATGAGTCAATACGTGTAAAATGCAGAGAGTAGCATCTAAGAGGTGGTTACCTTTCACTGTCATTACCATTATTTTTCTTTTCAGTCTCAAATAATGATAATCAATTAGATATGAATTATAGTAACTTTCATTTTTATACTAATTTAAAATCTTCAGTGTAATTTTATTTATTATTTTCTGGTAAATATATATTGTGTCTGTAATGTATACATAGCAGTGTAAGGAAAGGCAAAGAGAAAGAGAAAAGATAAAGCCTACTGCACACTATGTACGTGTCTTATAAACTTACATGCACAACTCTGGGACACTGATATTAGAAATGCACATATTAAAAGAGTAGAAACAGAATATCAGGCAAGTTTATTGTCTTGCCCAGATTATATAGCTTTGTCTCTTTCCTGGTCTTTCATCTAAATCCAAAATCTATGCACTGACTGATAGACTAAATTATGAATGGCAAGAAAATACAAGGTGCTGTTATTCACTCTCTAAAGAACTGCTTGGAAAAATAAAAAAATACAATAATAATCAATTTCCTGACTGTTCCAATTAAGTGTCAATGATGAGATATCTGGAAGTATTTTAGAGACTAGTAAAGGAGTTTAAGACATTGAATGGTTAAGGAAAGCTTGCTATAGATGTGGAAGCAAGTGCTGTTCTTTGAGCATGGATGTAAAAAAAGGAACCAAAATTGTAGAGACTTTAATCTGTCATGATATATGCAATGTATTGCAGAGGGACAAGAAGCTACTAAATTTAATATGAAATACCTTTATCATACTCATGGAGACCAAGTTAGGTGCTGCTATTATGAGACTTTATGGTTAGAAATGAGAAAGGACTCAGGGCAGGATGGAGCCTGGAATATTATCCCCCAAAGAGGTGTCCTAAATTATCTATCATTTGCAAATAGTACAGGGAACAAGAAGTATGTTACCCCATTTATTCTTCACAGATAATGTCTAGCTTAATGTCCTAATCCTCCACCATCAAGTTTCATAAACTCCTTCCTTGATTCCAATTTAGCATGTAGTCTCTTTCCATAAAGCTGAAGTTTTTCTGGTGAATGTTTATATATGTTTATATGTTCCACAAATAAATAATCAGTTTAATATGATAACAATATTATATATTTAAATTGGAAACAGTTCATTTCAGTTGTATCCTTTGTTATATCAATCAGAGGTGAGTAGGGTTTGGAGGAATATACACTGAATTGGGAGTTAGGAGACAACTTTTCATTTGTACAAGGGGATAGATAGTAAGACTATAAAATCTTTAAAAATATGATTAAAATGTCTGTAATTAATAAGACATTTGTCAAGCTAGCTAAATCTAAGATATATATATACACAAAATAAATAGATTGTTTCTAACAAGGAAGGGAAAAACCAGAAAAGGAGAAAAATAATTGCATTACAAAACCAGAAGTCAATTATAAATAAATTTTAGTAAAAGAAACTTTGGGCCAAAAGGAAGAAAATCATATGACCTTGTTTAAATCTGTAAAATAAGCATGGACAAATAGAACCACATATCAAAACTGTGAATGAGGAGTTAATATCATAAAAACCACAATTTCATGAATTACCATATGAATTAAATACAATTCCCATTAAAATTCCAGACTTTCCTTTTATTTCTAATAAAATAATTCTAAAGTTTATGTGGAAGGAATAATGCCCAAGAAAAGGCAATAAATGTGTTTTTATTAGTTGGGATAGCCCTTATTGGAAAACAATTTAGGAACTTATGCAAATGAGTATTCTTTTTCTTTAATGTAAAAATAAGTCCAGAAAAAATAAGCAGAATCTAAGATTACTATAGACAGAACCAGGCTCCCTCTAGATCTTTATTCTACCATGCTTTTCATGAAGTGTTTGTCCTTATGGCTGCAAAATGCCTGCTTATGTTTATGTTTCAGGACAGAAGAAAGAAAAAAGATAAAAAAGATTGAATATGATTATGGGGAAGTAAAACTTTTCCAGAATTCCCCAACAGACTCCCATTTAGGTTTCATTGATACAACAATATTAAATCACCTACCTAGTTACAAGGGAGAATGTGGAACTGCCAGCCCAAGAACCTCAGGGTTCTGAGAGTAATAAAAATGGAGAAATACTGGGTAGGTCACTGGAAATATCTGAAATAGTGTGCAAAAGAAGAACCCTGAAGGGGAACTTGTTTTCTCAGATATCAGTTCAATAAAGCATTGATTTTAAAATGGATAAATATTTCTTCAAAGAGAATTTGAAGTCCAGTAATATTTCTGAATATGCATAAAGTAATAAATGGAAATTATATAGTTCCATCAATATGGCCTCTCTTTTCTCTGTGACT
>JAQZBX010024909.1:0-29861 GCA_029593785.1 Cabassous unicinctus
GAATGACCATGAAAAGCTAAATAGTTTGTATGTGTTGGTATCTGTGTGTATTTGAGATTGTATGTTTTTGTTGTTGCTATGAAAGTATAGATTAGAAAAATTTATGATAGATTCTATTAAATATGTGACCTTCTTCCTGTGGGATTCCAGTGTAAACTCTACACTTCTTAGTCTCCCAAGAAGGGAAAAATGTGAGAACACAGAAAAGTAGTGGCAATTTATTGACTTTATTTTTAAATGCTTTTTCACAAGAGGTAAATTGTGTAAGTTTGGCCCAATTAAAGAATTACAAGCATATTTGAAATGAAATGAAAATTTGTAATGGCCACTAAATGTGCATTATATTTTAATACACAGAAACCAATGAATAGAAAAGTTCATGATATACCCGTTGGTAGATACTACTAAGGTGCTGCTGCTAAACTGCTCTGCCTTCTAGTGGCACAAAAATTTCCTTGGCAATTTTAAATTGGAAATCTATATAATGCTCTATTCAGACAGCTCAAGTGGAAAGAAAGAGCAGATTTCTGCTGCAATACGGATTCCCCTTTCTTCCACTTTCTGGAGACAAATGTTTTGGACAATTTCTAAATGCCTATCATAATATCATTCATTTCATTTACACAGTACAACTTTAAATAAAATAATGATATACCATTAATTGGCTTCAAACATGCTTCTTCATTTCTTCCTATTACTCCCATAAAATATGTTGTTTCTCTGATGTATTTGTATTTTTATTTAGTCTTGATATTACACATTATTTTACTTTCCAAACATTTAGAGTTTCAAAGTTCTGTTTCTGAAGCTTTTGTATACCAATCATAGTGACTATCTCAAGGCCCTTTGTAATACTATAGAGACAACATCTCACAAATAATCCTTCAGTCATCTAAACACAAGCAAACAATAATAAAAATATAATTTATAATATAAGTATTTTTAAAGTCTCTGATTAAAAAATATGGAACATTTAAAGATAAACTAATGATAAAGTGAAATGGATGGTCTTGGTAGACTGAGTTCCCTTGCCCTGGAGGCATTCAAGTGGAAGAGCTGGATACCTCTGTGGAAATGTGCTAAAGATGAGTTAAGTCTTTATTTAATATTTTATGGATGCTTAGAAGTTGTAAAAGTTATTGAGTAAAGATCTTTTCTCTTAATAATCAAAGTGAACATTCAGATTTGAGAAATAGAGGTAACAGACAACAATGCCTAAAAGGAGCTCTCAGAAAAAGAACGAGTCAGATTGATGTCAGGAAATATTCCAGGGGCAGTTCAAATCATAGAAAAACGTAGGTGAATCAGGTGCGTTCTATACAGTACACTGCCCAGTACACATGGGTAGTCAGGCTTGCACCCTAATGATGGTATGACTTGAAAACAAAGGATCCTATAGAGAGGAAAGACTATTGGGAAATAATTATCTGAATTAATCTAACACATATATTTCTCTTGTACAGAAATGGTGCCTAGACATTCAACTTCTCTGCAAATTATTTTTTAAAAATAGCAATCCACATCCTCATATACATTGCATCTCCTTCCCATATAATTAGATACTATTGTATTTGATGTATGTATGAGTTAGTCAAACCATTCCTCAGTAGCAATATGATTCTCAGGTCATCCTTTGACTTCTGAGATAATTTTAATACTTTTTCATGACATTTTTCACTTCTGCATTCCTTAGTGTGTAGATGAGTGGATTGAGACAGGGTGTTCCAATGGTATAAAATACCTTTACCATCTTATCCATGGAGAAAGGGGTTGGGGGATGTGTGTACATGAATGCACATGGACCAAAAGATAAGATGATTACAGTGATGTAGGATATACACATTGAGAGGGCTTTTTTCCTCCCTTCTGCACTGTGATTGTCCAGAGAATCCAGCATGACAATATATGAGATTATCAGAAGCATGAAACTGTTTGAATTAAGGGCTCCACTATTGGACACCAACTGTACGTTGATCACATAAGGGTCCATAGAGGCAAGTTTCAACAAGGGCTGTAAATTGCAGCAATAATGATCAAATTGGGTCCACAAAAAGGCAATCTCAAAGCCAGGGCAATCTGAGTTATAAAATGTATGAAAGACCCTATCCAAGCAAAAATAATCAAAATGATGCAGACCTGCCCTCTCATGATGATTGGGTAACGTAAGGGCTTACAGATGGCCACATATCAACAGCCATGAAGATGAGAACAAAGATCTCCATGCAGCCAAATAAATGTAGTGCAAAGACTTGTGTCATGCACTCATTGTAGGATATGATTTTCTTTGCAGAGAGAGCATCCACAATTAACCGAGGGGCTGTGGAAGTTGAAAAGCAGACATCAGCAAAAGACAAAAAAATCAAGAAGAAGTACATGGGGCTTCCAAGGGCTGAACTTGATAGTCACAATAATGAGCAAATTCCCCACCACAATTCCCACATAAAAAATTAAGAAGATTGCAAACACCATTTTCTGCCTCATCGGATCCTGTGTCAATCCTAAAAATATGAATTCTGTTACACTGTTATTTTGCTGCATTGTTCAAGTCAACTTAGGGAAAGCACAGTTTAAATAGTGTTCATCTGCAAGAAGAAAAGAATTAATTTTATAAAATAAATACATTTTGGAGCTTGAATATAAGCTTGATCATGGAACCTCCCCCTACTAATGGGTAAACAGTTACTTTTCTCTGTAGTGATTTATTTCTGAATAAAATAAACATTGTATACTTTTTCAAACTATTTACAAAAATTCATAGGAAAGTGCAATAGGAAAATGATGGAAAATTAAATGTTTCTTCATACTTAAACATTAATTTTGTGGATTTGGCAGGAGTAGATAATTTCCTGACCTGAATGTCTTTCTTTAGTTTTCAGCAAGGACATACCCATATTAGGTGTGTTTCAAAAATAAAGAAAACCTATGCATAATTTACTTTAATGAGCTTTCACATTTCTTGAACTTTGTCATCCAGTCATTAAACCTCTTCTAGCAAAATTCTCAATACTCAATGAATGATTATCTAAACATTTGAAAGCATCTTCCTTAATAAAACCTACATACACATACGTATACACAGAGATACAGGAAATAAACTTAAGATTTTAGCTTTCCAAACAATATTTGGGTACTGATGAAAGAAAAATAGTTCAATGAACAACCAGCCAACAAGCAAGTAACCCTGGTCCAGCATACTTATATTTGTATCTATTACCTGGAATAAGTTTAAGTAGTTTTTCTTTTACTTTACACCTCATATCTTTCTGGTTGTATCCAGTTCTAACCTCTCATTCAACTTTGTACTTTTTTTTACCATACAATTTTGTCCACAGTTAAATTCTTCCCCTTATTCATTATCATTCTGTGTCATCAATATTTCCTAAGACACAAGGAAAAACTGAGGCTATCTATATATGAGGAAAATGAGAGAAAATGAGAGAGAGAACATTTTCTCTAAATCAGAACATTATTTCAAATTTCAAGTTTGTAGCTTAAGCACCAGGAATATAAAAAATGAGTTCAGTACACTCTAAGTGATTGCTGAAACATTTCAATAGGACTTTTGTCATCTATATTCTTCATGTCCGATATTCTTATTTCAAGGAAGAGATGATAGAAACAGAAAGTGGACATTTATTTGTAACTCTCTACATATCAGACCCTGGTCAAATTGTTTTATGTACATAGCCACATTTATTCCTCCTGAATAATAGCATGGTCAAAAGCAAAAAGAGTAACAAATAGGTAAAGTATATTTGCAAAAGAGTAATTTCTCTAATTATAAATAGATTCCCCAAATCAATATTTAAAAAAGCCAATAAATAGTGGGCCAAAGGACAATTTTTCAGGAGTCAATTCTCTTTATCAAAATAATTACATATATGAAAAGATAATTACATTCATAGATAAGTACATGGAAATAAAAATTCCAGTTATAGACACTTTTCGTCTATTATGTGAGTAAAATGATCTTTTGATGAATGTGTGTTAATACCTAGTGCTGGCAAAGGAGTGGGAAACAGTCAAGCTTATATAGTTTTGGTAGGAGTTTAAGTGTATACAGTCTCTTAGGGGGTGATTTCCAACATCTGTAAAATTATAACTACACACAATAATCAGGCCAATGATTCAATTTCCTAAAGATGCACTTACTCACATGTACTAAAACAATTATTGTGGCCAGTGGTGGTTTGAAGTTGTATGTATCTGAGAAAAATGTTCCCAAATCTAATCCATTCCTGTGAGTATAAGTTTAAGTAAGGTCTTTTGTTGAGGATATTTCATTTAAGTTGTGACCCATCTCAGTTTTAATCCTCTTTCTGGAGTTCTTTATAAAAGGAATGAATATATATCTAGGGAGAGAAAGCAATAAAAGGAAGAAGCTAAAGTCAATGAAACCCAATAGAGAAGAGTAAGCCCAGCAGATGCTGCCATGTGCCTTGCCATATGGTAGAGGAGTGAAGGATCACAGGCAACAGGTCTTTGGGAGGAATACATGCATCAACAATGCCTTGATTTGGAATTCTCTTGGCCTCAAACTGTAAGTTGCTAAATTACCATTGTTTGAAGCCAACCCATTTCATGATATCAGCTCAGAGCAACCTAAAAAATTAAAAAAACAGCCCTTTACATGGTACCAAAAGAAGGGGAACAAATTAAATTTTCATCAGAAGTGGATTCAACAGGTGAGAGATGATAATTTTAAGGAACCATTGATAAAAATGAATCATATACATAGACACTGGTCTCCAAAATACATTGTAAAGTAAAAAATCTGAGGATAGATCTATATGCTTAGAATGATAACATTTTCCTTAAAGGCAGGATATTATATACTGCACCTGCTTTTTTAGATAAATGGGTTGTATTTGGAAGAGTACTAAAGAAAGGCAAAATAGCTCTAATCTCTGAGGAGGAAAACTGCTGTCTAAAAGGCATCATAAAATAGCAGAAGACCTACTCTTATAGATGTGACCTTCATTAAGATATGGAATTATGTCATAATCATGCACTGCTTAAAAATAAAGATTTTTAAAATCTTCTCTTAGATAATGATGTGATTACAAATTTCTGTGGCATATCACTGAGACCTCAATACTGTATTCTTACATAGGTAGTACGAATAGCAATATATGTAGGAAAATATTAGTATCCAGGAGTTTGGGTATGCTGGGAAATCAGATATACGGTTAGTTCTGGATCTCAGTGCTCTTAACTTCATACAGCATCATTTTTTCATTAACTATAGGTTCACTTGTATTCTTGAAAATTATCCAAAGGTATTCAAAACTCTTTTAGTAAAATGAGATGAAAAATTGTTTGAAGTTTCTATCAACTAATTATTTAGATAGAGATAGAAGGATAGATAGATAGATATAGATAGATAGAAAGAATGATAAACAGACATGCACACAGATGTATAATTCATGTAATTGATATAGAGTAAAATGACATACCATAAGAATCACATACATTAGAATGAAGAAATACAAGGACATGGTTTCTGTCTATTTGTTCACTGCTGAATCTATGCATCTAGAACAAAAATAAGTAATTAATGTTTGTTGAATGAATGAAAGGATTAAAGAGGATTTCTCATAGGTACAATTCTACGATGTCCCACACTATATTATTTTCACTCTCTATTTAGGAGATGGAAAGCCTGAAACCTACTATATCCATGACATAGCCATCACCACCTGGAAATATTTCCAGGAACACTCAGATATTGTTTCTATTGCTTGTCCCTCTCAATACCAACTAGAAATAGCCCTTACATTGTAGTGCTCATTTCCAACAAGAACTGACTTGCACATCTTTTATAAGCAGTTCCTCATTTTAGATTATAAATCAAACCTAGAAAGTCTGTACAGTTTATATCCTTCCACAGTGCCTTGTATATCTAAGAAACTTACCATGGGATTGAACAGATTGACTTTCTCCAAGTATTAAGAAATTCAAATAAATAATTCCCCAATAAAATTCATACCAGCATTTTTTTGTAGATGTTAAAATATCCAGCTGTCCTCTTTTATTCCCAAGGTAATATGGAAGCCACTTAACTCAAACAAGAAGAAAAAAATGCTCCTAAAATGCTGATTTTTCTGGAAAAAGTTTCTGTTTGACTCACAAAGAGGCATAGGTTCTGACCTGTTAGCTAAATGGTTCCCAATTATATCTCACACTTTTTCAAATCCACTATCATCCAAGATTTTAACTGGGAAATGCTTATTTTTGCCTTCCCTGAGAGAGTATTTACCATGAATGATGCAAAATATCTGGAACTGGGGACTATCATTCTCTAAAGTGTCCCTTCCCCTCAGTTAAGAATTACAAGCCAGATGTAATAAAGAGCTTAATCTTTAATTTGTCTTCTTAGATTATGGGAAAATAAGTGGCCTATTTTTGCAGTTGAAGGTGCTATTAATAATTGGGCATTACATGACAATTCTTGACAAGAATACAAAATATGTGGTCACCCAGTGCACAGATATTGCTTTCCAGTACCATTATAAAATAAAAGGAAACAGGACTCCTGGGAGATTTGCTTGATTTTAGGGCTGTATCAAGGAATGTAAAAGATGAACAGGAGCATATTTTTATGCTATAAAGTAAAGAAGAATTTTTAAAGAGACATAAAACAGAAAACACAACATACACACACACCCACACACAATAATAAGGATATATCCAGTGGACATGGGACCTATTGGACAGAGCTCTCAATGACCAAATCTGGAAAAAAATGTTCAATGAAATAAATAGCACACTATTGGACTTTAAACCAAACTATTAAATTAATATTGATGAGTCCATATTGAAATAAATCTATGATTCATTAAAAAAATAAATAAGAATAGACAAATCTCCCCTTTAGAACAATTCCAAATAATTTATGTAGATATTATACTCTCAATAAGAGAAAAAAATAATTCCACTCTTTATTATGGTACACACATGAGGACTTCCTTCCAAAGAATACAGTATGAAAAATCGGGTGTGAAGGAGTAAGTTTATAGTGGAGAAACCTGGAAAACACTACCTCATTCAAGTCGATGAAGGTTAACATCAAAAGTAAACACTGGCGGGAAATGGATGAGGCTCAAGCAATTGAGCTCCTGCCTACCACACAGGAGGTCTGTGGTTCGGTTCCCAGGGCCTCCTAAAGAAGACAGTGAGATGGTGTGATGGGCAGGTATGGCAAGCTGACACAATATGATGTCCCAACAAGAGTCACAAGAAGAAAAACATGATGAGAGACACAACAAAGGAGGGAGCAGATGTTTCCAGTGCCTCCTAGAGTAGGCGGGCAAGACAGTGAGCTGACACAATGGGCAGGCACAGCAAGCTGACGCAACAAGAAGATATAACAAGAGACACAGGAGGCAGAACATAATGAGAGACACAACAAAGCAGGAAACAGATATTGCTTAAGCTATTAGGTGCCTCCCCCTCACATCAGAGGTCCCAGGGTCAGTTCCCAGTGTCTCCTAAAGAAACAAAGACAAACAGAGACAACAAGTGCAAACAATGAGTGGGTGGGAAGAAATAAATAAAATAAATCTTTTTTAAAAAATTGAAAATGGCAACATTTCTCTATTAAAAAAAAAAAGAAAATATTGGGGAGCAGATGTAGCTCAGTGGTTGAGAGCCTGTTTCCCATGTACCAGGTCATAGGTTCACTCTCCAGTACCTCCTAAAAAAATAATAATAAGAGCAGTGATGGAGGGTGGAGACTAGGATTTTAAAAAATAAAAATAAATTGTAATATCAATAGTATATATCCTTGATGTGATGTGATGAAATGGAATGTTACCTTTGATGTCTTACTCCAAAATATCCATGAAACCAATCTAATCGTGAACAAACAACCACAGTTGATTGATAATATCCAAAATATTTGTCTGTTCCTCTTTATGATATCAAAATCATAAAAAAACAAAGTCTGAGAAATTATCACTATCTAGAAGTGCCTAAAGAAACAAAATTCCTAAACATAATATGGTATCTTCGATGGGATTCTGGTATAGAAAAAGGATGCTAGGTTAAAACAAAGAATTCTGAAAAAATTGTGGATTTTAGTTGATAATAATGTATCAGCCTTTGTTAATTAGTTGTAACAAATGAATCATACTGATGTAAAATGATAGAAAATAATAGGGAAAACTGAGTGTGGAAAATATGAGTACACACTACAAATATATTTGCAACACTTTGGTATATCTAAAACCATTCTAAAATAAAATATTTCTTTTAAAATGATGAACACATGATAATATAGGTGAATTTCAATCAATTTATCAAATACACAATGAATACCAATTATATATAAAATTATGGTCTAAATGTCAGGGTAAATATATTCCCTGAGATATTAGTTTTATAAAGAAGAAAAATTTCCCTCTAATTTTATCTATAATTTTAGTAACATAAATTAAGCAAAGGAGAAGAAAAAGGTACCTGGTATTTTTAGTATACATAATATGTGAAAGTCACTATAACTGAAAATCCACATGCTAATATTTAAATCTGCTCCACAATTCTTTTGATCATGATTATTTCCTTCAATATCTAAGTAAAATGAGGATCAGAGATACTAAGCAATTTGTCTTAATCAAATAATTAGAGAATAAAAATGGTGGCATTGAATATATCTGTGTAAAACAAAAGTCTCAGGTTTTATACTATTATTTATTTATTTATTTAATAGACTATTTTAGACTAGATTTAGGTTTTAAGAAAAATTGTGTAGAAAATACAGACAGGTCCTTATAACTGCTTTGTCAGTTTTTTCCTATAATTAACATCAAGCATTAGTGTGGGACATTTGTTACAATTCATGAGTAACTATCAATACTTTATTGTAAAATGAAGTCTGTAGTTTACATTATGGTTGACTCTTTGTTCTGTATAGTTCTATTTGTTTTTACAAAAGCATAAACTCAAATGTCCACCATTATGGTATCATACACAATAGTTTCAGTGCCCTAAAAATGCCCTGTGATCCACCTATTCACTCCCTATTTTATTTTAAATAATGTAATTTGTAAGTATTACATGCATTATCCTTATGCATAGGATATTGGATTATCAACTTTTTAAAAAAACGTTAATAAGTACTGATAGATAATGTTAAGTTCAATACCATAAAAGTAATCTGTGCCTTCCAGTGAATTAGGCCATAGTTAAGACCTAGAGGAAATGTAATTTCAGTTGTTTGGAAGGATTAGTTACATTCAACAAGATGAATAAAGATAAAAAGGCATTCCACAGAGAAGGAACAGAAAGAATATCTACCATCTCACTTCCTTATCAGTGCTATCCTAGCCCATGCAGTCAAAGACATCTCATAATATAATAGCTCTCTGCACCTTAAAGCATATAGTCTCTGCCCTATATATTCTAGTAGACAATTGTTTTGGGATCTCCTTTTTTTCTTTCTACTTGGTTCTTTATGATTTAATTTTTCTCCTTGTTCTTAGATATTCCTGCTTAGAAATAGGCACAAATCCTCTTGGCTTTTAAGGTCCATTTTCAGGAGCCAGCTCTGTCCTTATACAATACATATACTTCTTTTTCCATTTACTAAATATCTGTAGAAGCTAGTTTTATGTTTTCCTATATCAAACCCTGACACCCAGTTACCAGAACCAAAAGTTTTCTGGTTCATAAAGAGAACAATGATTAAATGAACCATTGATAACATCCAGAGACTCTCTGCTGCTGATAAATATCCTTGACTTAATGAGAAGGGGAGGGTCCACTCCAACAAACCTGACACCATCATTAATATCATACATATCTTTTGTTTTACTTTTCACCAGAAATTGAATACTGATTTCCCATGGATTCTATAGTTCAGTACCAAACTCAACCTTATCCACAACACAGGGCTTTAGTTTCTCTTCCTCTTTTCCCTACAGAAGTTAGTCCTGCCCACTTTCAATCTCAGTACTAGTTTTGAAGCTTGAACCAACCAAAATTTACTGATTCTCCCACTCATCATGGAGATGAATAACTATAGCAAAGTACCAAAGAATCTGACAGGATCATTTGTTTGAGGACTGGCAGTAATTTCAACATTAACTACTAGAGATAAAGTTCTAAACAGAGCCTGGTTGGAAATGTAGCTAAAGAGGCATTTGGAAATCCGTTTGGAAAAAAGTGGCATGTGTCACGCCAAGGAATTTCAATCTCATTATGTAGAACATAGAATATTATCAAAGGCTTCTAAATGGATGTAATATAGAGAATAGATTTAAAGTGGTCAAATGTAGAACAGGAAGAATAATTAACACTTTTTATAACTCCTAGGAAGCAAAAATAATCTGAACAGAGGCAGTTGAAAATAGAGAAAAAAAGGAGCAAAAAAAATCCCTTCTAATGTTTAGTAGTTATGTTTCACTATCTGTATAACAGTTATAACAATGCTACCATCCACAAAAAAAAAAGGTTTTAATATGGGGTGGGGAAGGGGGAGGGAGGTTGGGTACATGGTAATCTCTAGTATTCAGTGTGTGACTTTGCTGTGACCTAAATCTTCTTTGAAAACTAAATGAAAATTTGGGAGACACTGGGGAATGAGAGGGGGAAGGTTTTCCCGGTACAAAATGGACATCCGGTAATGCAGTGATAAAAGGAGAAAAAATAAAAATAAAAAATAATTCAAAAATAAATAAATAAAGTTATTTAGGAAGTAAAAGTCCTCTGGATATGGGGGTAATGAGTTATGTACAAAAAAGTAAAAGTGTTTTATTACAAATGTCCTCTAAGTTTCTCTTTAATGGTATTTTATATAAAATCATACACATTAATTTTGAAGATCCTGGATATGAGTCAAGTAGAAAAACCCAACACAGACTAAAACATAAGGGAAAACTCAAAAATGTATTGCTTTTGATACATATGTATAGTCTATTTCTTTTCAATAAAGTTTGCAAAGGCAATTCAATAGAGAAAGTTATGTCTGTTTAACAAATGCTGCTGCAGCAATTAAACATGCAGGTGTTAAAATTGATTGTATATTCCTTTTGTGAAGGAAAGATTAGTGATGAAAGACAAAAGTAAAGTAATGAAGCACTTTACACTACATACAAAAATTGAGTCAAAATGAATTATAGATCTAAAAGTAAAACTCAATAAAATATAAAACTTCTATAAGAATGTGTAAGGAAATAACTTTCTGAACTTGGATTAGATATGTTTGCAAAATCAAATCGATAAGTGAAATAAATTGAATGATATGAATATTAAGAATTTTTGAAAGAAACTAAGGTAATTTAAAAAAGAAAAAAACATAGAACATACAATTCACCAAAGATAAGTGGATGGAATATAAGAACATGAAAAGATGTTCAGAATCATTAGTCATGAAGGAAATATAAATTAAAACCTCAATGTGATGTCACTACACACATAATAGAATATCTAAATTTAAGAAGCCTAATATTCCTAGTGTTAGTGAGAATCTAGAAACACTGAAATTCTCATACACTGATGATGAGAATGTAACATTACACTACCACATTGAGAAAAAAATTTAGTAATAGAATACTACACAGGTGATTCTAGAAAGGTACTCAACATTCTCTAATCCGATTATAAATTGTCTTTCTCATAATACATTTTTTTGTGTTTTTATTTGTTGCTGCTACATAGGCATATAATTGATTTTTGTATCTTAATCATGTTGTCTGTCACTATGCTGCTCTATACCATTATTTTTCTATTAATTTCTGGTGATTCTTTGTGTTTTCTCTGTGAATTATCATACTATCTGCAAATAATATGAGTAGTATTAGCTGTTATCCATTTCTTTGTATCAAATTTGTAGTGTTTCCTTGTGTTGGTTAGGGCCTGCATTGCAATATGATGACTGCATTTTGTCTCTCTTTTTTTTTAATTTTAAGGAGAATGTTCTAACTTATTTCCTTCAGACAATGTTTTATGTAAGGTTTTAAATAAACATTATTTTTAGTGATAAGCAGGATTCTCTATTTTCTTAACATATGAATAGTTTTGCTGTGAAATTATGTAAGTACATTACATGATTTTATGCAATATTTAAATAATTTATTTTTCACTTTAAATTTCTAATTTTACAGATAAAAATAATGAGTTTTCCAGCAATAAACCTAGAACACCTGGGATAAAATTAACTTGATACTGGAGCATCAATTATTTTTTATCTGCCAAATCAGAATAGTTTTGTCAGTATTTTGTTAATTTTTAGAGTCTCAATTTTGAAAGGAAATACACCTATAATTAAATTTCCTTCTTTGGAACTATAATGTGGCAAAAATAATAAAAAACATTTTACTTTTTATGTTCCTAAGGGACACTTTGTCTTTGAGTGGAATAATCTGTTTTTGAAAATATGTTAAATATTTATAAACCCATTTGTGGTTGATATTTCCTACATGGGGTTATTTTAATCAGTACAGTTTCTTATTAGTTATATAATATCAAACTTTTATAACTCTTTTCAAGTCACTTTTGGTAATAGTATTTTAATAGAAACTTACTTTTGTCTACAGTTTGAAAACTTGGTATTTAGTTGCTGATAATAATCTACAATTTTTATTTTCTTTTTTAAAAATAAATTTCATTTTCAGAACATAGTTAGATTTCAGAAAAATTGCACAAACAATAAAGCTAATTCCATATACCACTTCCCCTAGCACACTCAAACACATGTACACATACACACATCACTTCCCCTATTATTAACATTTTGCATTATTGTAGTAATTTGTAACAACTGATGAACCAATATTATTGGTACTTTACTAATAGTTAAATTCTATAGGTTACATTGGGATTGACTTCTTGTGCTTAGAGTTCTATCAGTTTTAACAAATATGCAATATCATGAAAGTACCATTATGTTATCATACAGAATATTTTCATCACCTTAAAAATATACTGTGGCTGACCTTAATCCCTTCTTCTGTTGTCATGAACCTGTGGCATCCACTGATATTTTTACTATATCTATTGTTTTGCCTTTACCAGATTGTCCATTTGTTTGGATTCAGGCAATATATAGCCTCTTCAAACTAGTTGCTTTCAATTAGCATTGCACATTAAGCTTCCTCCATCTCTAGTCTAGGTTTGATAGCTCATTTCTTTTTATTGCTGAATTGTAATCCATAGTGTAAATATACTAGTATGTCCATTCACCTATAGAAAGACTTTTTAGCTGGTTCCAATGTCCGGCATTATGAATGAAGATGTTATAAACATTCACATGCAGGGTTTTGTGTAGGCATACATTTTCAACTCAGAGTAAATAAATGCATAGGAGTGCCATTAATAGATAATATGGTAAGTCTATTGATATGTTTGTAAAAAACTGCTGAAGTGTCTTTCCAAGTGGCTGTGTGATTTTGCATTCCCACCAGCAATGACTGAGAGTTTCTATACTCTACTTCATTGCCAGTAGTATAGTTTCTTTGGAGAAGTTTCTGTTTGGTTTCTTAATATTGATTTTTAACAGTCTTTAAACAGCTAAAAACAGTTAAATACCTGTTTTAACAATTCTTCCTATACTTTGTATACAAGTCCTTTGGCAGATACGTATTTTGCAAATATTTTCTCCCAATCTGTGGTTTGTTTTTCATGACCCATCACCCTGACACATTTCCATATCTTTCCAAATCCAGAGCAATGACCCCTAGGCAAATTCTCTATGTTCAGTTGACTAAAGAAGAGAAAACTTGGCCTGGTTTTCACACAGTTCTGCACTATATATAGATTCCACCCAAAAGTGGACAGCCCATCCTGGGATATTCCTGAAGGACAGTGGTGAAGCGAATTCTTCCCACTGTGTAGAATTTTGAATATTTAACCTGGTTGTTCATTTTTCTTGAAAAGAAAAATGGCCAGTGATGAATCAAATAATGATTCCTCTTGTAAAACAGTCCTTGTGGCAAGGAATTCCCTCAGCTTTTCTTTATCTAGGAATGTTGGATAAATATTTTCCTTATTTTTTAAAGATGGTCTCACTGGATATAAAATTCTTGACCAGAAATTATTTTCTTTTAGCACTTTAAATATTTCATCCCATTTTCTATTTGGTACCATGTTTTCTGATGAGAAATCAGTTATTAATCTTAGAGCTGCCCTTGTAAATGACATGTGGCTTTTCTCATTCATTTCTCAGAACTCTCTCTTTTTCTTTAGCATCCAAAAGATTGGTTATTTTGTGTCTGGGCCTAGTTCTCTTCAAGCTTGTTTAATTTAGTGTTCATTGTGATTCTTGAATGCGTATGTTCATGTCTTTTAGTAAGTTTGGGAAGTTTTGACATTATTTCTTTGAATATTCCTTCTGCACCTTTCTCTATTTCTTTTTCTTCCTGGACTCCTATAATGTGTATATTGTTAAGCTTGATGATGTCCAACAGGTCTCCTAGGTTTTTAACTTTTTAAAATTCTTTTTTCTTTCTATCCTTCATCCTGATTACTTTCATGTCTCATCTTCAAGTTCACTGATTCTTTCTTCTTCTAGAGCCAAGTGGTTGTTGAAATTCTGTATGAAATTTTTAATTTCAGTTATTTTGGACTTTAACACCCCTATCCATTTTGTTCTTTCTTATAATTTCTCTTTATTTCAATTCTTAAGTTTTTCATTTTCCTGATATTCTTTAATTCTTTCTCTGTGTTTAATTTTGTTCTTTAAACATACTAAAGATTCTGGTTTTTTTTAATGTTTTTGTATGACATGTCTAAAGTCTTGACACCTTTTTGAGAGTTTCTGATGTTTCATCTTGTTCATTTGTATGGCCATCATTCCTGCTCCTTAAACTGTCTTTAATATTTTGTTGTGCATAGTATATTTTAGTATTTAATGTTTTTCCTCTGGAATTTAATATTTTGCTATCTATTCCTTAAGTTCTTCCCCACTAGAGATTTGACAGAGATGTACACAAATGCCAGTAGCTGACAAATAAATAACCAAAACCTAAAAACACCTTCACAGGCTTGGCAAAATGGCTGGTTCTCTCACTGAGAGTTTAGCCCTCCTACCAAAAATGCTAGCCTGAGGTGAAAATGCTCTCCTTTCTGAGCTAATGTCTTGTTGTGACCATGCATTGTGGACTTAGGAATTTCCCTATTTAAAGGGACACACATAGTCCCTCTACTAACTGTGGAATAGACTTTGCCCCTTCCTGGTTGTTCTATTGTTCATCTTGAAGTCAATAATAATTTCTCCTAGGTTGCTTCAATTTGATTGTTTCCACAACTTCTTTTGCTATCCACCAGCTGTGCCTGCCTGCAGCACAAGATCTCTTGCAAGGGCAGCCAGAAAAGAATATCCTGGATTAGTCCTTCAAGCTTCCTCCCAATAGTATGACATTGATATAAATGCATTTATTAGTCAGAGTTTTCTAGGGAAGAAAACCAACAGGTGCTATCTGTAAACAGTATGAGATTTTATAAAAATTATCTCATGTGACTGTGGGTTTGTATGAGTCCATATTCCATAGGGCAGGATGCAAGCCAGGAACTTTGATGAGGGTTTTTTATGAGTTATATAGGAAGTTATGTTTGAATTAGAGATGAGAATTCTAGCCCTGAATGCTGAAATCACTCCTCATTTTAAAATCTTTGACTGATTGGATGAGAAGTCATTCACTTCTGAAGGGAATCTCCTCCTTTGATTGTAAATATAATCAATCATAGATGCAATCAACTCACTGGTTATTAAAGTGTAAGAAATGTCCTTCCCAGCTTCACCTGGAGAATCCATTGAAAATCTTCATCAGAGTTCCCAACTTACAGGCAGCCCTATGAAATTTGCACTTGCCCATCCCCACAGTCAAGTAATTCAACTCCTATAAAAATTTCTTAATATTTATATTATATCTCTCCTGTCAGTTCTGTTTCCATATAGATCCTTGATTAATATAATTACTTAGATAGGTAGTTGATTGGTAGCAAATTCCACTCTACCTTCTTTTTCCCACATTGCAAAATGAACTTTAAGTGTCTTGGAGATGTTTGAAAATATGTTTTGATACAATGCTAAATACTTTATGTAAATAATGGAATATTAATGTTCTTACATTATTCAGTTCAGGTAGGAATATGAGCAAGGGATGGTTATCAAATGAGAATAATCTTCTCAATGATGGAAAAAGTCACTTGCCACATAATCATGTGGAAAATATGTATATTCTAATTTGATATAGGGTCTTGCTGGATAGTGAAATACTCTGATTTTTCCATAAGAGGAGAGGTGAGGAAAGACACCATGTCAAATTCTTCAAGGTGGTGCCACTTCAAGTCTTCTAAAAAGATTTAAAGTGTGTTAGAAAATCAAGTCTCATTCTTTTCTGCTGAAATTTTCTTATGCTTCTGCAATTTCGGCTAGATTCAGCTGTGTTTTTCTTCTAGTGGTCTCACCTGATAACACTCTGACAGTTCAAGTGGAGTGTTCAGTACCAGATGGCCTCATTCATAAATGAAGCAATTGGCTTAGGAGCATCAGTTCTCTTTCTTATGGACTTTCATTATCCAGGAGACTAAATTGGCTTCTATCACACAATAATTGTATCACTGATTTGGTTGTCTCACAAAAGCTAAAGCTTCAAGGCCCCTCATGGTCAACCCTCAAGTGTTATACACATCATTTTATTATATTCTGTTCATCAAAACACGTCACAAGCCAGAAGAAATGATCGGGAGATTCACTCCACCAGTTAATGGGCAGAGTTGCAAAGTGGGTATGGCCATTTTAAATAAATTACACTGTGATACATAAATACTTTTTATTTCTTGCTCATCAGTCCATTTTGCATGATGCTATCAATGTAGTGGACCATTCTGATATTTTGAAGAATATTCAGATTAAATTCCAAGGGATTCTAATATGAACAAAAAATGACAGAAGAAAATATGGCCCAGGGCAAATGGTATTGTCTTTTGCTATGTAAAGGTTAGTTTATTTTGTTTTGCCTTTTCATGGAGTTGGAGAAAAATTCATTCACAAGATCAGAAGTACAAACCAAGTGCTAAACTTTCTGATATGCTAATAAATTTTATATTCATGGCACTGCAATTATTATTGGGGCTACCACCTGTGTGATATTATAGTAGTCTATAGTCATATGTTACAATTCATCTACTTGTGGCATAAGCTAGGCAAATTAATTCAATGGTGATATTATGGGGACCTTGAATCTTTTAAATATATGATTGCTATTATCTCTGGAAGTCCTTAAAAAATATCATTTTTCTTCAGATTTTCTGCCTTGTCTGCAATATAAAATTTTTTCCAACAGAATCAATAGATGGAATCTTCCAGTTATTAATTATATCTTTTCCAAATAAACATTCAAATAATGAGGAAATAATCACAGGACAGTTACATAGCCAAACTAATCCTACTCTGAAGGAGTCTTGAACTATAACTCAATTCATAATCCAAGCAGATGGCTCTCTGTATCTGTATCAGAATACTGAATCACAAGTATCTATTTAATATATTCTCGCATTTCCAGAATTAAATTCTGCCCATCACCCAAATCTAATAAACTCAAGATTTATTCCAAAAAAATGTTCTCCCATTTCATACAGTTCGTATGAGCAAAGTCTTACAAATGCATTTGACTTGTTGGCTAATATGCCTCAAATTAGAAGATTTACTTGTTTTGAACTGAGACTGGACTATGCTTATTGATCTGGAGGTAATTAGGGGTGTTGTCATTTGATTTTAGGAGTATGAGAGGTGCCTCTTTCAGGTGAAGGCATTGTGTGTTCTTAAGTCACGGTGATGCTCTTTTTTTGGAGCAAGGAAAGGAAACTGATTCTTCTAGCTCAAAGATTGAGATAATTTGGAATTTCAAGATCTGAAGCTTTCTCAAGCAAATTTTTCAATCTCCTCTCAAGTATAAACTCTTCAAAATGATGGTGAAGTTCTACTTTGTAGGTTGCACAGAAAGCATTAAGGGACTTCATTCCTAGGCTAGCTTGGAAATGAAAACTTCATACATCAATTTCAAAAGGAGATAATTTTCTCATATTTGTGAAGCCAGATATTTGAGAGTGTTTAGTTGTAGCTGAACATGTCAGGATCCTCTTACTCTAATACATGGCTCCCAACCTGTACCCCAGAATAAGTGCTCAGGGATTGTGTCATGCTCTGTGTGAACTGGAACATGAACTTCTGTAGAACCATGTGTCCCTTATATTGACCTCTACCAATTAATGGAGAGATAAAACACAAAAGAGAGGAAAAGGATAAGTAAGGGAATAGGAAAAAAAAAAGATGAAGGACTGTAAGAAACCTGAGAAGTATTAGGCATGTTGGACGATGGCCACTAATGTTATCCTTATGAAACCATCTTTTCTGGACATACTTCAGTTTTACCAAGTAGATAATAACCAAGAATATGCAAGCTCTAGCATTTTAACCCAATGATATAGACTGATGCCTGTCATTTCAGTCACTGGTAAAGCAAAGACTTTTTCGTGTCTCCTTTTAATCTCCCAAAAAAGTGTTCTCTTCTCTCGCCTTTTTCTTTGTAAGATCTCAAAAAGACTTACTTACTGAAAAGACAGTCAAATGTAATATTTAAAATGTTAGAAAAAAATAGTTCATTTTTGGGTTGAAAATCTATTACTGGATACAACCGCTTAAATATCATCTTGAAGATTGTCTCACTCTACTTCCTTCCTTTCATCTCTTGCCTGTTTTGCAATTAATTTTTACTACCCTGTCTCCTTACATTTTTTTCAAAGTGGATAGGCAATTAACCAGAAAGGCAAACAAAAGAGTTAAGAGGAAGTTTAAGAAAGATGGAAGAAAAACAGTTGAGATAAATTATCTACTTCACACCTCAAAACTTAAGTCATATGTGAACAGATATCTTCTCTTTCCTAAAATGTAGAAATATTTTTATAACAACGTTTACAATGTTGCCCTTCATTTTTAAAGTTTTTTATAGAACACAAACAATAAGCATTGCTAATTCATTTAATTGCTTTATCTTCTTTTCTCATGAAAATATTATTAAGGTGGCAAAAATAAAATGAATGTGATTAAGAGAAGTGGCTTGGAGAATGGACTTATAGCATAAAGCTTTGTAATTCTTGACTATGTGCATTACATGCTTGTTAAGATATCAGGTAGGACTTTTTCATCCCCTTTCTCCTGGTATTATTTCAAAGGCCATCCGGTATAAATGTGAAAATTCCAATTCCTCCACATTCCTGCTTAACTTGTCAGCAACTGGGGCCAACTACCTCCCTCTCCTGGCTTAAGAAGACACCTATTCAGGAGGCAGTGGCCACAGGGGGTTCTGAGGAGAGGGAGAGGGAAAAATATGTGTAATATGGGGGCATTTTCAGGACATTGGATTTGTCCTGCATGACATTGCAGTGACAGATAGAGGCCATTGTATATTTTGTAATACCTTACAAAATTGCATGGGACAGAGTATAAACTATAATGTAAACTGTAGTCCCTGGTTAGTGGCAATGCTTCAATATGTTCTCATCAATTGTAACAAATGTACCACACTACTGAAGGATGTTGTTAATATGGGAAAGTATGGGAGAGTGAGGGAGTGGGGCATATGGAAATCCCATATATTTTTTATGCAACGTTTATATAATCTAATGTTTCTTTAAAATAAATAAATAAACCCATTCAGAATGACTTTATAATCATACCACTACCTTTTCCCATTCTCTGATCATACCACATACAGTACAAATAAAAGAATGAGTGGTGAGTATATTGGCGGTAATTCAGGGAGTGCAATGTTTCGGGTGAGGTGTGCTGGTCTCTGCTTTTATTCTCGAAAGGTGAAAATCACGTTGTCATTCTGCCTGGGCACTCATCTGGAGGCTTTGTGGAAGAATCCACTACCAACTTCTTTTTATTTTTTATTTTTTTTCAGGGGAGAGCGCGAACGCAGTCCCCCACTACCACAAATTATGCAGTCGAGTTTCCCACATTTGCAGAAATCGCAGGGGTCAGCACATCCGGAGTGCAGTGGATAAGCCTCGCCCTGGGAAAACCACCTTCGTGATCATGGTATCTCCCCTGCCAGATAAGTATTCCTTCTTTTTATTTTGATGGCAGAGTTCACTTCTTTGAGAATGCAGAGCTGAGGCCCTTGTTTAATTGTCAACTCTCAGCCAGGAGCCTCTCCAATCTCACAAAGGTCACTTGTATTCCTCATCTTCTTGCCTTCTCCATCTTCAAACCAGTAGTGGAGGTTGAAGTCGTTCTCATCCTTCAACTCTCTCTGACTTCTACCATATCTCTCTTGGCTGGAGAAATGTCTCTGCTTTTAAAAGCTCATTTGGTTTTCAGTGAATGAAAGATGGCAACATATAAGGTCATCAGAACCTAGGAAATTTCTATGCATAAGGCCCCGTGAGGGAGCAACAATAGTTTGATCATATAAGTATCCATGCAGGCAAGTTACAGCAGAGGCTCTTTTCACAGTACTAGTGATCAATCAAATCAGGATCAAAGAATGGTTATTTTAGGCTCAGGATAATCTGGCTGCAGAATACAAAATGGACTCTATCGAGGCCAAGGAACTATCAAGATTTTTGTATTCTCATGATTGCTATGTAAAAGAAGGACTTAAGTATTGCTACACAGATATCAGCAGTAATGAGAAGGAGAACCAAGATCTTGATGTCACTAAAGACTTGTGCAAAACTTGGATTATATAATCATTGTTGGATATTGTATTCATTGCAGAGTAGCTTCAAAACGTAGTATATGGGATATGATATTGGAAAAATAAATGTTGTAATGGCCAGATACATTAGGAAGAAATATATGGGGATTTCAAAAGTCTACATAAGCCTCATGATCACAATAATGAGAAATTTCCACACCATGGTCTTCAAGTAGAAATGAAAAAGATTTAATCATTCTCTGTTTTGTAGGACCCTGTGTCAGTCCTACATATATGAGAACAATCACTGTATTATTCTGTTGCATGGCTTCAGTGCATATGAGAAAGCACAACTAAGGAATCATCCTCAAGATGAAAGCATAAGTTAATAAAAAGAACTTTAAACTTTGAGTCCAAATCTCTCCTCTCACTGTGTTTTACCATTTTTACTAACTTAGAGAATCATTTGCCTCTATGGATAGATTTATCTTATTGACAAAATGATATTAATTCTATCTATTGATACTATTTAACTTTTAGTATGCAAGAATAAAAAAAATATGATTGTCAATAATAGAGATAATTTGCTCCAAAATAGGATTTCCTGAGTATACTTTATTTCATTCCACTGTTATATTCCTTGAACCTTGAGAGAATACTTGGGTTAATATTTGAGCCTATTTTTGTCAGTGAGAAACAACAGCCACAACCACCAAGGAAAAAACCTTCAAAGTAAACTCAAAACCATATGCCCCAGACAATTGCTGAAGAATAGTGTAAAAAATAGTGCAGTAAAGACCACTTTAGGATTCTAAATTTCATAAACATTTATTATATTCTATTGCCTTAATTATAGACTTGTCTCTTACATTTTGCTCCCCCTCTTATAATTCCTAGTTGTTTCTACTTACAAATTCAGCTAATGTTATTAAATGCCATTTTTGTAAATTATGTTGTTTACAGTTCAATTCCTTCCTATTTCCAGTTTTTCCCTGAATACCCTAATAAAGTTTCTTAAGACACAGAAGGACACTGAGGTTATATTTAAGGGAAAAGGAAAGGCATTAACTTGCTGTTAATGAGGATATCTTTATGCATTTTAATTTTCAGTTTAAGCTTTTGTGATAAGCTTCCATAAAACTTTAGGCCATTCCTGATGTTTTTCAATGGTTTGCACTCTGTAGAACACATCATAGGTGCCATACTGTGACTTCAGTGGAGAGAAGAAGAAAATAAAAAGGGACTAAGATTTCTTGAGATTCAACTGTGATTGAAGATATAGAGAAAATGCTTTCTACCAATGATATTTATTCTTCAAAAAATATTGTAAAAGCAAACTACAAATGCTGAGAACCTTGAAAATATATTTACAACACATTTGAAAGACAAAGACATACTTTCTTTATTATGTAAGTAACTCTCAAAATCAATAAAAAAGTTATAAGTAATTTTCAATTACATGGCAAAGTAAAAAGTATAGAATACTAAGTACATATTTTTGGCCACTTTTACAAATTTATTCATTGCCTGCTTTGTGACAAACCTTGTACATGTTATTAGAGACAAAGTTCAGTGATATAATAATCACAGTCTTGAATAACTTACAGTTTGAGGGAATGCAATCACACTATATATGGTTTTTGTTTTTTGATGTGCTAAGTATGAGAAGGTAGTAACCTAAAACAAAATAGCTCTTGATAGAAATAATATCAGAGTTGAATCTTGAAGCATTAGTCACATTTAAGGAAATGAAGATACTGTGGGAAGCCTCTGTGGCTCAAGCAATTGAGCTCCCATTTACCATATGGAGGACCTGGTTTCAATCCAGGGACCTCCTGGTAAAAAAAGAAAAAAGGCCACACAGACCTGCTCATTTCAGAGAGGCACAGTTCCTCGTGCACCAAAGTGATGAACCAAAAAGACCATAATGCAACCAGATAGAAAATAATAATAATAATAATAATAATAATAACAACAAAGAGACTAGTACAAGTGCCCAAACCATCTCAGCATCAAGACTACCCTCCCAGTAACTCACCATCTTGAGCCCACATTATCTATCTTACTTTCTGTTTTTGGAAATTGAATCCGTTTTTTTTTCCATTTCTCTAGGAATTTATGATGTGGTCGATCTCTACCTTTCCAGTTAACTTTATCTGGGATTTTTGCACCAAGTCCCCTTGGTAGCACAGCTCATAAGAGCCAGGAGTCAACCTACCCTTATCTGAAATCTTAACTTCCCTTTCTAATTTTTTCACATCTGCGAAGTCCAGCTTTCCATACTCCCTTTTATTCTTGGAACCCAATAGTCAGTCTGGCTCAAGGGGAAAGGTGAATGTTGGCTATTATCTACTTTAATTTAATCTATTCCTATGGCTGTGAATCTGTGTAAATAGGACCTATGGTTGAGATTACTTCAGTTATTGTCTGACCAGCTGAATTAGGATGGGTCTTAATCCCATTACTGAAGGACTTATAGAGAATGTCACAAAGATAGAAAATGAGAGGGACCAACAAGAAGCTGGAAGTGGAAGGAAACTGGAAGGGAAAAGAGAAGCCAGGAGTGGCTGCCATGTGCATTTTAATGTGACAGAAAAGCCAAGGACCAAGGATCCCTGGCAGCCAGACCCATAACACCACAGTTTTCTAGGAGATAGTATTGCCTTGATGATGCCTTGATTGTGGGCTTCTCTTAGCCTCAAAGTCTTGAGCCAGAAAATTCCTGTTTTTTAAGTCAACCCATTACATGGTATTAGGTTTTGCAAACAGGACACTAAAACACTTATCCTCATATATTGACTCTTTATTTTGACATAATTTCATTATTACATAAAGATTGCAAGGATAGGTCAGGTAACTCCTATTACAATCCTTTTTTCAGTTTTACCAATTGTTTACAATTTGCTTCACAATGTTCTCTCCCTGCCTCCCTCTCTTCCTCCCTCCTTCCCTTTCTTTCTCCCTTCCTCACTTCTTCCCTTCATCTTTACTTCCTTCCTTCCCTCTGTCCTTCCTTCTTTTTTTCATTTCTTTCCATTTATAAAAATAGATGTAATTTTTTTCCAAACCATTTGAGGGCAAAAGTGACATCATGCCTTTTTATCCCTAAATGGTCCAATGTGCATTTTTAAAAGAATTAAACATTCTCCTGCATAATCACAGTAAAATGATATTTTACAAGCCCAAGATAATTTTATATTCATATATTATCTAACCTGATCTACATTTAAGTTTTATGAACAGTCCCAGTGATGTCCTTATTATCTATTTTACCATTCTGAAGTCAGGATCTAATCCAACATCATACATTTTAGTAAGGTATCATTTCTCTTTAGCCTCCTTTAATCTGGAATACAACCTATGTCAGTCCTTGGCTTTATTGGCCTTGAAAACTCTGAAGCATATAGGCCAATTACTTTGTAAATTAATTCTCAGTTTGGATCTGTACCGTGTTTCCTTATGATCTCATTCAGGTTATGCATTTTTTCAAGGACAAATACAGAGGTGACATTGCATCTTCATTGATAGTATGATAGCAACAAAAAAGCACAATAAAAAATCTATTTCTAAAATTAAAGGATAATTATAATTTATAGCTTCCTTTTTTGGAGGGGATGGTAACTTCAAAATTTTCATAGGTTAGATAAGGTGTCCCAGAAGTATAAACTTAATACTTCAATATTCCAGATTAAATTTTTTAAAAGGAGGTACCATGGATTGAACCCAGGACCTCATACATGTGAAGCAGGCACTTTAAACACTGAGCTACACTCACTCCCCTATAAGTATTTTTGAACCATACAAATCCTTCCAGGTTTTTTTCTCCTATATCAATTCTTCACATTCTTTTACTTTATTGCTATTTTTTTATTTACATTTTTGTTCATTTTTTTGATTCTCTACTTCCAACATTCATTTATTCATCTGAAAGGTGAATAACCATGGAAAGCTAAATAGTCAGTGTGTCTTTTTAGTTTGTATTTTTGTGTTGCTGTTTTGCGTGGGGTTTTTTTTTCTTTGCATGTATTTGAGTGTGTATGTTTGTGCTGTTGTGATGAAAGAGAAGATTAGATAATTTTATGATGGATCCATGACATTTCCTTTGTCTAATAAATATGTGGCCCTCCTCATGTGGGACTATATCATAGACACTGCACTTCTTAATCTCACAGTAAGAAAAAAAAAGTGAGAACAGAAAACTCGTGGAATTTTCCTGGGTTTATTTTTTAATCATTTTTCACAAGAGGATATGGCTGTTATTGTTAGGGTTTGCACAATTACAGAATCAAAAGCAGCATCTGAAATGAAAGAAAAACTTGTAATGGTTACTAAAGATGTAAACAGAAAATATGTATTGAATATTAGGGCACTAAAACCAATGAATATAAAAGTTCATGATAAAACCCATAGCAGAATCAGTTAAGGTGCTGCTGCTAAATTGTTCTGCCCTCTAATGGTACCAAAATAGCACTGACAACTCTAACTTGGAATTCTAGGTAACCAACCCCTCAATGTGTGTGGGTCAAATAGAAAGAGAAAGCAGTTACTGCTGCAACATGGTTTCTCCTTACAACCACTATCTGCAGACAAATGTCAAGGGCATTCTATAAATGCCCATTATCATTTCATTCATTTCACTTACACAATATATCTTTAAATTAAATAATATCATACTATTAACTGTCTTCAAAACAGATTCTTTTTTTCTGGTTTTCATTCTCATACAATATGTTGTTCCTCTGCAGTATTTGCATATTATTATTTAATCTTGATGATATACATTATTTAAATTTCCATGCTCTTGGATTTTAAAAATTCTGTTGATGCAGCTTCCATTCACCAATCAAAGCAAATATGATGGCCCGATTGTAATACTATACTGAAAACATTCCACAAATAATCTTCCAGTTATGTTAACATAAGCAAACACTGAGAATAATATAAGCACATTTATATTATAATTATAATATAAGTACATTTCAAAAAGTCTCTGATTTAAAAAGATGGACATTTTTAAAGACAAACTAGTGATAAAGTGGAATGGACAGACTTGGTACACTGAGTTTCCTTGCCCTGGAGGCATTCAAGATGAAGAACTGGATACCTATGTGGAAATGTGTCATAGATGAATTAAGTCTTTATTTAATATTTTATGGATGCTCAGAAGTTGGAAAAGCTTTTATTGAGTAAAGATCTTTTCTCTTAATAAACCAGTGTGCAGATTCAGAGTTGGTAAATCAATTTTATGGTCAGCAATGCCAGAAAGGAGGTCTCCAGAAAAGAACAATTCAGGCTGATGTCAGGAAAGTTACCATGGTGAGTTCTGAACAAAGAAAAAGTAAGTTCATCAGATGTATTTGATATTAGAGTAAATAGAGATTTTCAGACTTTTGCTCTAGATATAGTATGACTTGGGAGGCAGAAAATGTATAGAAAGGAAAGACTCTTTGTCCATAATTATGTGAATTAAACTGACACTTTTCTCTGAAAGAAGAAATTGTGTCTTGGCATTCAACATCTGTGTGAACTAGAAAAATGTAGCAGCCCACAACCTTATATATAATTGTATGTTCCTCCCAAAATAATCACATACTATCATATCTGATATATGCACCGATTTATTCAAACCATGATTCAGTAAGTAATTGGAAATTCAAGTCATTCTTTGATTTCTGAATTAAATGTAAAACTGCATAACTTTTTCATGGCATTTTTCACTTCCACATTCCTTAGTGTGTAGATGAGTGGGTTAAGAAAGGGAGTTCTAATGGTATAAAATACTGCCATCATCTTGTCTATGAGGAAAGTGGCTGGGGGACATGTGTACATGTATGTACATGGTCCAAAAAATAAGATGACTACAATGATGTGGGAAGTATAAGTTGAGAAGACTTTTTTCCATCCTACTGTGTTGTGATTTCTCAGAGAATGCAAGATGGCAATGTATGAAATCATTAGAAGAAGGAAACTGCTTTAACAAATACCCCCACTATTGGACACCAGCAGTAGGTTAATCACATAAGTGTTCATACAGGAAAGTTTCAACAAGGGCTGTAAATCACAGCAATAACGATCAATCAAATTGGGTCCACAGAAAGGCAATCTCAAGGCCAGGGCAATCTGAGCTATAGAATATATGAAAGACCCTGTCCAAGCAAAAATAATCAAAATGATGCAGACCTGCCATTTCATGATGATTGGGTAATGTAGGGGCTTACAGATGGCCACGTATAGATCAACAGCCATGAGGATGAGGACAAAGATCTCCATGCGGCCAAATATATGTAGTGCAAAGACTTGTATCACGCACTAATTGTAGTGTATGATTTTCTTTGCAGAAAGAGCATCCACAATTAGACAAAGCACTGTGGAATTTGAAAAGCAGACATCAGCAAAATACAAGAAAAATAAGAAGTACATGGGGCTTCCAAGTGTCCGGCTGAACTTAATAGTCACAATCATGAGCAAATTCCTCACCATGCTTCCTGCATAGAAAATTAAGATTACAAACACCATTTTCTGCCTCAAAGGGTCTTGTGTTAATCCCAAAACTATGAATTCAGTTACACTGCTGTTCTGATACATTGTTTCAGTCAATTTGGGGAAAGCATATGTTACAAAGAGTTCATCTGTAAGGAGAAAATAATTAATTTTATAAAAAAGAACATTTGGAGCTTGAGTATATGCTTGATCATGGAACTTATCCTTATCAATGGGTAATCAGTTACCTTTCAGTGTATTGATGTTTTCTGAATGAAATAAACTTCATAATACTTTTTTAAAACTATTTACCTGATTGCATAGGAAAGTGCAGTAGGAAATAATGAAAAGGTAAATGACCTTTCAGACATGGCAAACAATAATTTTCTGAATTCAGCACAAGTAGATAATTTCCTGACCTGAATTTCTTTCTTCAGTTTTCAGCAAGGACCTATCAATGTTAGGGGTAGTGTTTTGCAAAAACAGAGACAATTTAAGCATAATTTACTTTACCTCTCAAATCTTTCTTGTTTCCAGTTTTAATGCAACATCACATTCAATTTTGTACTTTTTTATCATACCATCTTGTCCACAATTAAATCCTTTTCCTTATTCATTATTTTCTGCCTTTCTCATGAATATATCCTAAGATAATGAAGACCCTGAGACTATTTTAGTTAAGGAAAAGGAGAGAGGGGCATTCACCCTAAATCAAAATATTCTTTCAAAATTCAGGTTTACAGTTTAAACACCAGTGATGTAAAAAATGATCTAAGGAAGCTCTGAGTAGTAGCTGAAATTTTTCAATAGAATTTTTGTCATTTCTCTTATTGAGTGTCCAATATTCTAACTTCAAGGAAGAGAAGACAGAAACAAAAAGTGAACCTAATTATTTATTTATGACCAGCAATATGCCAGACACTATACAAGTTATTTTATGTACGTAGCTACATTTATTCCTCCCAATAACAACATAGTCAATAGCAAAATAGTGCAAAATTGGTAAAATATATTTGCAGCTCAAAAGAATAAATTCTTCAATGATAAATAGATTTCACAAACCAATATTAAAAATTACAACTGAAATGAATAATGAGCTACAGAACTGTTTTTACAAGAGACATTTCTCTTTATCAAAATAACTATACATATGAAAAGATATTCAATTTCATTCACAGTTTACTAAATGAAAATAAAAATTTGAATTAGATACACGTTTCATCAATTATATTAGTAAAATGATCTTTTGATAAATGTTTGTTACTATTTAGTGCTGGCAAAGGTGTGGGAATCTGTTAATCTAATATAGTTTAGGTAGGAGTTTGAGTGGTACAGTCTCTTAGGGTGTGATTTCCAACACCTGTAACATTATAACTGCACATAGAAATCAGACCAGTGATTCAATTTCCTTGAGATGCACTTACTCATAGGTACAAAAATAATCATGGCAGCCTGTGATAGTTTTTAGCTGCATGTACCACAGAGAAACATATCTAGTTGGGTAAAAACCCAATGTAAGTAAGGCCTTTCAATGAGGCTACTTCAGTTAAGGTATGACCCAGCTCATTCAGGATGAGTCTTAATCCTCTTACTGGAATCCATTATAAATGGAATAAATAAAGGGAGAGAGAGAAAGAGCGGGGGGGGAGAGAGAGAGAGAGAGAGAGCCATAGAAGCAACCACTCCTCAATATGTGTCCTTTCTTAATATTTGAAAATATATCACATTTATACATTGCATTTAAAAAAGATTTTTAAAATCTTATCTTAGCTAATAATATGATTACATAATTTTGTGGCATGTTACTGGGACCTCAAAACTCTCTTTTTCATAGGCAGTAAGAATAGCAATACACATAGGGAGCCTGGGTAGGATTGTGAATCAGATATAGAGGTAGTTCTGATTCTCAATGCTCTTAATATCACACACCACTGCATTGTCATTAACTGTAGGTTCAAAGGCATTCTTGAAAGTTTTCCAAATGAAATTTTTTGTGAAAACTCTTTAGCAAAAAGAAGTGAAAATATGTTTAAAGTTTCAAACAACTATTTAGGTAGAGATAGATAGATAAACAGATAGATAGATGCTAAATAGACAGATATGCACACAGGTATAAAATTCATGTAATTGATATACAGTAGAATGACATGCAGTAAGAATGACTTGCATTAAAAAGAAGCAATATAAGGACATGGATTTCTGTCTATTTGTTCACAACTGAATTTATGAATCTAGAATAAAGGTAGTTAATTAGTATTTATTGAATAAATGAAAGGATTAAAGAGGATTTCCCATAGGTACATATAATATACCATACTATAATGTTCAATACTATGGCATATTCACTTTCCATTGAGGAGATGAGAAGCCTGCAACCTACCACATCCATGACATAAACTATCACCTCCATGCAGTATTTCCTGGAACACTCAAACAAATATTGCTATTTACTTTTCCTTCTGACTACCAACTACCAATAGCTCTCAATTTGTAATACCCATTTGTATTAGTCAGCCAAAGGGGTGCTAATGTGAAATACCAAAAATGGGTTGGTCTTTATAAAGGGTATTTATTTGGGGTAGAAGTCCACAGTTACCAGGCCATAAAGCATAAGTTTCTTCCCTCACCAAAGTCCATTGTCACGTGTTGGAGCCAGACAGCTGCCGACATTTGCCCAGGGTTCAGACTTCTTGGGTTCCTCTCTTCCCAGGGCTGCGTTTCTCTCCAGGCTTAGCT
>JAQZBX010024910.1:0-29867 GCA_029593785.1 Cabassous unicinctus
AATGACCAATAGTGTTACCTACTGAGCTCAATTCTTATTTATGGACTCTCTTAATTTCTGTTTTTCTGTGAAAATTTTAAACTCACCATCATATTTGGAGAACAATTTTGCTGGATAAATAATTCTTGGATGGCATTTGTTTCTTTGTACCTTAATTAGATCATACCACTAACTTCTTACCTCCATGGTTTCTGAAGAGATATACACACTAAGTCTTATTGGACATCCCTGTTATGAGATGGCTCACTTCTCCCGTGTTACTTTCAGAATTTTCTCTTTATCTTTGGCATTTATTATTCTGGATATTATGTGTCTCGTGGTCAGTATATGCACATTTATACTAATTAGAGTATGCTGTGCTGCCTGGACATGCATATTCATGTCTTTCATGAGATTTGAGAAATTTTCAGCCATTATTTCCTCATATACTCTTTACTCCCCTTTCTTCTTCTCTTCTCCTTCTGGAACTCCCATAACACATATGCTGGTGTGTTTCATGTTATCATTCAACACTCTGAGCCTTTGCTTAATTTTTTCTGTTCTTGTCTCTGTTCTTCTCTCAGTTCAATTTCAGCTGTTCTGTCCTCTATGTCGCTGATTCTTTCTTCCATGATTTAAAATCTTCTGTTGTGTGCTTCTATTGCATTTTAATCTCATATTAAAAGTCTTATTGTGTCTTTCATTCCCATAAGCACTGTTACTTTTTTATCCAGTATTTCAAATTTTTCTTTGTGCTCGCCCAATGCCTTCTTAATATCTTCTATTTCTTTAGCCACGTTGTCCTTCATCTGCATGATTTGATTTAGGAAATTCGTTTAACCCTCTTTGGTTAGTCATTTCAAGTCCTGTGTCTTGTCTGGAGTCTTGAATTTTTCTTTTGCCTGAGTCATATCTCACTTTATTTTGTGTGGCTTGTAATTTTTTGCTGATGTCTAAGCATCAGATTAAGATGCTGAGTTTACTCTGATGTTCAGCTTCTCTCTCTTGCCTAGGGATTTACTGTTAAGTAGCTGTGTTCTATCACTGTCATTTGACTTTTGGTTCAATTTGTTCTACATATTTAGGGATGACCTTCTTTAACTACCCAAACCAGTACTAGGGATCCAGTAACAGGGTACAGGCCAGTTTCCATAGGCCTTGGAGAGGAGGTAGTAAAGACACCTGATTGCCTCTTATTTATTGTCATATACCCCTTATTTTCATGCTTTTTTTCTGGTCTGCAAGCCAATGGCACTCTTTGACGTACTTTTCAGCTAGATACCAGATCCTAGGATTAATGGATTCACTCTATCTCTGCCCTGGTGAATAATGCAGAAGCAATATCCTCAGGTTGGACAAATCCTTGCAAAGAAAGTTTATCAGAAGTTGTTCACCTCCCATGGCCAGCCATACTCTCCCTCCCTCTGAGTCCTGCTTAAGTCCAGGGAAAATAGGGAGAGTGAGAAGACAAATTATCTTAGCTCCCTACAGGCTCTCAGGAAAAACAATATCACTGCCCTACATGGCCTGGAAGTGTGTGAACCCTCTAATGCAAGTGACCAAGTTTGCTGGCCAAAATCTGAATTTGCTGATGTCTGTGTCACTCCTTCTCCCTTGCCTTGGGGAAGAGGACCCCTGCAAACCCATCAGTCCACAGCCACTGCAGTCCACAGCAACTGCAGTCAGAAAACTGCTGTTTGTTTTAGGGGTTGGAAAAGAGCACCAGCAGCTACTGCTGAAGATTTATTCATGGGATGTTTCCAGACAGACAAAACTCCTTTCCTTTACCCTTCTCTCTTCCAGGTAGTGACTAGCCTCCTCCTGGTGCCATAAACCCTAGAACAGCCCTCCAGGCTGAGTTTGCCTCTCCTCCGGCTATTTTAATGGGAGAGATGTGATCCCTTTTCCTCCATATTCATGGAAGTCTGTATTTGACTTTAAGCTGAGCTTCTTTCACTCAACAGATAGTTGGATCATGTTTTCTTATCCATGGTGCCAATCTTTATACTTCACTGAATAACTTAATTAATTTGCATATAAATTCACTACTGATAATGTCTGATTTCCTTCTGCCATTTTTCTATTTAGCATTTGTAAGTCATATATTTTTTGTTTTTTAATTCTTCTCTCAACATTTACTTTTATATTTAACTGATTTTTTCTCCTGTACAGTATTGAGTGTTTTATCTTTTCCATCTGGATACATTGTTCATCTATTTTCTTTAGTTTACAATGGGTTAAATTTTCACATTCTAAATATAAAACCATCAAATTTGGTTTGATGACAACTTTATCTTCAGTAGCATACATGTGTAATTTTCTTATACCCTTCAATTTCCCACCTTTTTTGCATACTTGTATGCACTTATGTCTTGTGTATTGTATATCCAAAACCACATATTAATCACTACTTTTTATACATTTGCATTTTAGCCCCTGTAGGAAGTAAGAAGTGGTGTTACATGCCAAAAAATACACTACCATAATACTGGAATATGTAATTAAACAGATGGTTACCTTTGCTGCAAGTGTTTTTTTTTTAATGCCTCTTTGTACCACTGTGTAGTGATCTATTCATTCAGTCTATACTTCCTTTAGCATTGCTTGTAGGGCAGGTCTAGTGGAGATGAACTCCCTCAGCTTTTGTTTATCTGGAATGTGTTAATTTCTCCCTCAGTTCTGTAATAAAGCATCACTGGATATAAAATTCTTACTTATCATTTGTTTTCTTTCAACAGTTTAAGTATTTCAACCCACCACCTGTTCTTTTTCATGGCTTCTGATGAGAAATCAGCACTCAACATAATAGGGACCCTCTAGCTCATAATATTTTTTTCTCTTGCAGCTTTCAGAACTCTATCTTAGTCTTTTGCATTCACTAGCTCTTGTTTGTATTTCTTAAACTTCTTTGGATGTGCATATTCACATTTTGCTAAGTTTGAGAAGTTTCCTCTCATTATTTCTTTGGATATTACTTTGGCCTTTTTCTCTCTTTCTTCTCCTTCAAGGACACACATAATGTTTATACTGGTATGCTTTATGGTGTACCACAGGTGTTAGGCTATTTTTCCTTTATATATTTCTTTTTTCTTCCTTCTCTTCAACCTGACTCATTTGAAATATCTTGTTTTCATGTTCACTATTTCCCCCCTTCTACCAGCTCCAATTTTCTCTTGAAACCCTCCTGGGAATTTTTTATTTCTGCTATTGGGGGTCTTCAACTCCTGTAGTTCTTGTTCATTTTTGGAGGTACCTCAGGCTAGGGATTGAACACAGGACCTTGTATATGGGAAGGCTGCACTCAACCACTGGGATATATCAGCTTCCGTGAGATGGTTTTTCATTTGCTTTGCTTGTTTGTTTTGTTTTTTCCAGTGGGCACTGAGAATTGATCCTGGGACCTCCAGTGTGGGGGGTGGGTGCTCAACTGCCTGAGCCATATATTCTCCCTTGTTCATTTTTAAAATTTCTCTCTCTTTACCAAGATTCTCATATTGCTCATTCATTGTTTTCTTATTACCATTTAGTTCTTTATCTGTGTTTTAATTAATCTCCTTGAGCATTTTTAAGATCGTTTTTTAAAGTCTTTTTTGGTCTGTCCACATTCTGGATTTCTTGATTTTTATCTTCTTCTTTCGGATTGGCAGCCTTTCCTGTTTCTTTGTTTTTCTTTTTCTCATTTATTGCACACTGTACACTATAATGTTTTATTTTGTTAACTCAGATTTATACCATGAAATGTCTGTTTCTTGATTTTGTAACCAAGATAGAAATTAGACAGAATTTTCTTGAGCTTCAGCTCTCCTATCAAGAATTCTGTGCCAGTCTCTTGACCTGGCAATTTTTTGTTAGTTGTTTTGGAGTTCACCCCTTTATAGGAGTTTGACTGTTCCCTCTGTTTCTTGTTTAGCCCAGAAAATGCAGTCTCCCAACCCATCATCCCATGAAACTTTGAGGAAGCACAATATCTATCACCAAATCTCCTTCATTACCACCTTTGTCTAGAGAAGGTTGAAACAATGGACACAGTTGAATTTGTCCAGGGTGGGTTGAAACAATGGTCACAGTCAAAACCAGGTCCCTTGTCATGTGAATTTGCTTATCAAAATCTGTTATCATTGATCTGCTATGATTACTTTGTCTTAGAGCTAACCAAACAAACAAACAAATTAGAAAAACACCTTTTGCAGCTTTTTCAATTTGCTCTGATTTTTCTGGTGTTCACCTTCAGAACTTAGTAGCGAAAGACTGAAAGCATTCCTTATAAGATAAGTGACAAGCCAACAATTCTCACTGCCACTACTGTTGTTCAAAATTTTACTGGAAGTTCTTTCCAGATCAATTAGGCCAGAAAAAAAATGGTATACAAACTGGAAAGGAATTAGGAAAATTCTCACTGTTTGTAATCAACATGATCCTATACACTGAAAATTATGAATAATCCACAACAAACACCTTAGCTCTATTAAATGTGGTCAGAAAAGTGGTGGGGTATAAGATCAACAAACTTAATATCAGTAGTTTTACTACAAAAAAAACAATTAACAATCAGAGGAAGATATCAAGGAAAATTTACAATCAGAAAAACAATTAAAGTAAAAAAATAGCAACTAGGACTAAATCTAATCAAGAATATAAAGGACTTGTATAGGGAGAAGTATGAAACATTGCTAAAAAACTCAAAGAAGACCTAAATAAATGGAAGATCATATATGTTCATAAATTGGAAGTCTAAATATAGTTAAGATGGATATCAATACACAAAGAGAATTATAGAGACAACACAATTCCAATAAAAATTCCAACAACCTTCTTGGCACAAATAGAAAAGCCAAACTTCAGATTTATATGGAAGGGTAAGATGTCCTGGAGAGCTAAATGAAATTTGATAAACAAGAATGCAGTTGGAGGACTAACATTTTCTCACCTTAAAACTTATTATGAAGCCACAGTAATTGAAACAGCCTGATACTGACAAAAGGACCAACCTATAGAACAATGGAATTGAATTGAGAGCTTGTAAGTCAACCCTCATATTTATTGCCACCTGTATTTAACAATGTGGCAAAGACCACTCAATTGGGAAAGAATAACCTCTTCAAGAAATGATGGCAGGAAAACTGAATCTCCATTTGCAAAAAAGTAAAATAAAAGATGAATCTTATCTCACACTTTAAACATAAATCCACTCAAAATGATTCAAAGACTTAAATATAAGAGTCAGGGCTATAATATTCCTAGGAGAAAAATCTGAAGAATTGTCAGAACCTCCTGTTAAGCTTCTTAGAGTTTATATGCAAAACACAGGCAATGAAGGAAAAAATAGATAAAGGGGACCTCATCAAAATTAAAAACTTTTGCCTCTAATGAGATTTTATCATGAAAATAAACACAATCTATAAAATGGGAGAAATATTTGGAATCCACATATCTGATAAAGGTCATATCCAGAATATATAAAGAAATCATTCAACTTAACAACAAAGAGACAACCCAATTAACAAAATTGGCAGAAGACTTGAATAAACTTCTCTCCAAAGAAGATATACAAATATCCAGAAATCACATGAAAGATGCTCAACATCATTAGTGTTATGGTTAGGCTAATTCTGTCAACTCGACCAGATAATTGTGTCCAGCTGTTGGTTCAAGCAAGCACTAGGCTAATTGTAATACAAGAGCATTTTTGGTCAGCAGTGAGTTTACTGAGTGGATGGCTGATTACATCTGCATCAATCAGGGAGATTGTATCAGCAATGGATGATGCTTTTATACAATCAATTAAATGCCTTAAAAGGAGAAGTGATTTCAGCATTCAGAGAGAATTTCCCAGCTTGTCTTTGGAAAGCCAGCTTCTCCCAGAAACTCATCAAGGACTTTTCATTGGACTTTCATTGGAGCCCCTGGCTTGCAATCTGCCTGTGGAGTTCAGACTTGTGCATCCCCACGGTTGTGTGAGACACCCTTATAAAATCTCATATTATTGACGGATATCTCCTGTTGATTCTGTTTCCTGAGAGAACCATGATTAATACAATTAGTCACCAAGAAATGCAAGTCAACATTTTTTCAATAATGACTTCAAAAAAAAAACAAAAAACCACACAATAAATTACAATTTTACACCCATTAGAATGACTGTGATAAAAAAAAATAAAAAAAATGAATATACAATTGTTGGAGATGATGCAGAAAAAACACAAACATCTATTCATTGTTACTGGCAATGCAAAATGGTACATCCACTGTGAAATACAGTTTGGTGGTTTTGCAAATATTTAACTATAAAATTAACTAATGACCCAACAATCTCACTATTAGGTATATAGCCAAAATAATTGCAAACAGGGACTCCATCACAAATTTGCACACCTATGTCTACAGTAGCATTAATCACAATTGCCAAAAGATGAAAGCAACCCAAGTGTCCATCAACTGAGAAATGGATAAATAAAATGTGCTGAATACAAACAATGGAAGAACATACATCTGTTAATAGGAATGAAGTTCTGTAACATGCAACATGGATGAACTTTGAAGATATCATGTTGTGTGAAATAACTTAAATGCAAAAGGAAAGACATTGTATGATCTCCCTGATCTGAAAAAAATAGAATACATAAATTCAAAGAGTCAGATTCTAGAATATACTTTATCAGGGAATGGGGTAGGGACAGTGAACAGTAAATTAAGGCTTAATATGTATAGGGCTCCTACTTGGAATACTGGAAATTTTTGGTAGTGTATGTTGGTGATGGTAGCACAAAATTGTGAATGTAATTAACAACACTGAAATATAGATCTGAATGTGGTAAAATGGAAATGTTTCTCTCTATAATAGAATAAAAATTTTTTAAAATATCTGTGAAACTGCACTATACAAACAGTACATCTGGAGTTAACCCATGGACTATACAAAACAGTACAATTATAAAAATATGCTTTCATCCATTGTAACAAATGTCCCACACCAATGTAACTTGTTAATGATAACATGGTATATGGGAATCCTGTATTTTATCAATGACTTTTCTGTAAATTCCCAACTACTCCCATAAAGAAATTTACAAAAAATGAACTCTTACAATTAAATACACAAAATTAAATAAAAATATTGATTACTTGAAAAAATCAAATTTGTAAACATCTAGACAGACTGATCAAGAAGTAAACAGAACATATAAGGAACACATATCATGTATAAGAGTGGTGAAATCACTTCAGTTTCTACAGATACTAAAATGATGAAGGAATTTCATGAGCAACTTTTTGCCAATAAACTAACAACTTAGAAGAAATGGTCAAATCTTTTGGAAGACACAAATTACCAAATTCCAAGAAGGAAGATAGATAAAATGAATCACATTGTAAATAATGATGAAATTTATTTTCTAGTTTAAAACTTTCTCATGAAGAAAACTCCAGGCCTAGATGGCTTCAGTGGTAAATTTTACCAACATTTAAAGAAGAAATACACCATTTTTACATAAAGTCTTCCACAAAATTGAGGATTCCTGAGCATCTTTCAATTTACTTTCCATGGTTACCATTAACCTTTTTTTAAAAAAAAGAGAGAGAGAGAGAAAAAATACCAGAAAATAAACTACAGAGCAATATCTATCGTGAACATAGGTGCAAAAATTCTGAACACATTTTTGGTAAATTTAATTCAGCAATGTATATAAAGAATATTAAATCATGAACAAGAGTGGTTTATACAAGCAGTGCAAGGTTGGTTTAATATTTAACTCAATCAATGTAATTCACTTTAATAAAACCTAATAAAGAAAAAAAACACATGATCATCTCAATAGAGACAGAAAAAGTATTTGATAAAATCTCACAGCAATAGCCCATAAGAGCTCTCAGAAAATTAGGGATAGGGAAGAATATCCTCAACCTGATAAAAGGCATCTATGAAAAACCTATAGCTACCATCACACTTCACAATTCTAGGTGAAAGACTCAATGTTACCACATGAGATCAAGACAAAGACCAACATGTTTAAGCTCACCACTTCTATTAACACTTTAAGGGAGATTTTAGTCAGTACTATAAGACAAACCTAAAGGAAATATATTTTGGAATAATGCTGCCTGTTTATGCATATCATATGATCATGTTGAACAGCTTCTGGATATCAAGAAACATTAAAAGAAATGAGTTTATCAAAATTTCAGGATACAAGGTCAACATATCTAAATTAATTGCATTTTTACATACTGGCAACAAACAATGGGACACTGAAATAAAAAAAACAAGAACATTTCTCTGAAATACAAGTTCATTTGTATGAAATATGAAATAATTAGGAATATATTTGACAAAAGATACAAAAGACTTTTAAAATAAAATCTATAAATTACTGCTGAAACTACTTTTAAAATCCCTAAATAAATGGAGGGATATACTGTGTTCATGTGTGAGGAGGCTCAATATTGTTAAATATCAATTCTGCTTAGGTTGATTTATTAATTCAATGCAATTTCAAACAAAACCCCAGCAGAATTATTTGAATAGAAATTGACAAGTTAGTTCTGAAATTCATGTGAAAATGCAAAGAAATTGAGTATATCTAAAAAAGAATTTTTAAAAGAAAACATATGGAAGCAGTAGAAAATCCCTGTTACTTTAGACTAAGTAAATATTTCTTAGACATAACAATAAAAGTACAATCCATATAAGAAAACAAGATAAATTGTACTCATCAAAGAAGAAGAAAAAATACTTCTTCAAAAGACATGTTAGTAAAACAAAAAGATAAGCCACAGACTGGAAAAATATTTGAAAATTATTTACCTCATGAGGCTTTTTATCCAGTATACTTAAAGAACTCTCTAAATTCAATAAGAAAAATTAAAACAAAAAACAACAGATAAAATGGGGTAAAATATTTGAATGCACCCTTTGCCACTAGACACCAGGAATTGCCAAACACAGGAACAATATCATATGTTTACATGCCTATTCATATAACTAAATTATTTGAATTAAATTAACTAAAATTAAAAATATTTACCATACCAAGCATTGGTGCCAAGTTTGAAGAACTGAAACACCTATACACTGCTTGGGGAAATATAAAATGTTATAATCTTTTAAAAAAATTTTGGGCAGTTCACTACCATCTGATTCATCCATTAGATTCCTAAGTATGTACCCAAGAGAAATGAAAGCATATGTCTATACAAATTCTTATACAAAATTCTCATGACAGCTTTACTTGTGATAGCTGAAGTCTGGAAACAAATTATCCATCAACATATGAGTGGATGAACAATTATGTTATATGTGTATAATGTAATACAGCATATAAACATAAAGAAATGAGCTATTGATGGATAGAATGGCATAGAGGGATTTCAAAATAATGATTTTGCATGTAAAAAGGCAGACAAAAAGTGTAAACACTGTATAATCTCACTTATTTAAAACTCTAGAAAATGCAAACTTACAAAGTGAGATAAAGCACATCAGTGATTAGTTGCAAAGGAGGTTGGAGGGAGGGCTAAGAGGGAGGTATGATAAAGGGGTATGAGGAAACTTTTAGGGGTGCTGGACAAGATCAAGATCGTGATTGTAGTGAATGATTCATAGGTTTATATGCATGTCAACACTCACCAAATTCTACAGCTTAAATATGTGTATTTAATTCATAAATCTGTTTTTTCAACTATGATTTCAATGCTTTATATAAGGTAACATGCGCTTACACTATGGACACACAATTTCTGTCCATCCACTTTCCTTTTCTGTCTCAGGATCAGTTTCTCACATAAAGGCAGTGGGCATTCAGATATGAATCAGTTAATTTCTGTAAATGTAGGAGAATGTCATTGAATATGATGAAATCTCACAATAAATAGTGTATATTAATAAATACTGTGAGATAAACTAAAAATCTAAGTGAGAATGTTGTAGGAAAATGTTTTAAATATCTTTTTTGTTCTGGAGGACTTCTGAGGAGCTAGATTAGGAGTAGGTAGGTAGACCTCAATTCTCTTACAGAAACAATGGGGGAGGGCAAAATGCATTCAAGGGAGATGCTTTGGGAATCTGCATACCAGAAGAGTGCTATGTATAGTCCAGGAGGACAAGGGACAGAAAGATGAGGCAGCCAAAATGAAAACCATGTGTTACTAGTCCCAATGGCTGGGAATGACACCAATACCCTTCCCCTAAGTTAAGCCGCCAGGGTAAAATCCATGGCTAACTGCAGCCAACTGATAAGATATCTGGTTCCTGGAAGAGGGATGGTATGGGGGAGCAGAGAGTGGTTTCCCTTCAGTGAGGTTGACCAGCAGAACCTGCTTTGAATCTCAGGACAGGCCAGATCAGAGTCACCATGAAGAGGAGGTTGAAAGAGACATCTCTTGGGAAAGATTCTCCAAATAGCACAATCTGGTGGCAGGCCAGGAAACTGCAGGAAGAAAAAATGTTTTCTGGAGACTCTCATATCCCAATCACTTTGATCTGATTTACAGGCCATTCATAGGTCCATGGCCATATGTTGATAGGAAAGCTAGGCAGTTTTAAAGATTTAGAATAAGTTGAACCAAAAATCAAAGAAGAGGTGTGTAACAAAACCACTAGGCAAGAGAGAAAAATTGACTGTAACAGTAAGTTCTACTAACCAACATATCAGATACCTAGAAATCAGCAAAAAATTACAAGCTATACTAAGAAAGAGGATGTTATGGCACAGCCAAAGGACCAAAGAAAAAATCCTGACAAAACACAGGATTTAAGAAATCTAATCAAGGGAAATCACATAAATCTCTTACATAAATTCAAAGAATTGAAGTAAAATATGGCTAAAGAGATAAATAATATTAAGAAGACATTGATGGAGCATAAAAATCATTTTGAAAGCCTACAAAAAAAATAATAGAGCTTATGGTAATGAAAGACACAATGGATGAGATTAAAAATACATTAAAAGAATATAACAGCAGAATTGAAAGAACAGAGAACAAATGAGAGAATTTGAGGACAGAAAATCTGAACTTGAAAAGACAAGAAACGCACAACCTACATTGAACCTCAACAAAGCATGCATGAGTAAAGAGATTGAAACAGTCATCAAAATCTCCCAAAACTGATATTCCCAGGACCAGATGGCCTTACAGATGAATTCTACCAATCATTCAAAGATAATATAATACTAATATTTCTCAAACTCTTCCAAAAAATTGAACTCTATCAAACATTCTCTAAAGCCAATATCACCCCAATACCAAAGCCAGATAAAAATACTATGAAAAGAAAATTACACAGCAATTTCTCTAATAAATATAGATGCAAAAGTCCTTAACATAATACTTGCAAACCAATTCCAAATTATTTATATTTTATAATATAAAAGAATTATACACCATTATCAAGTGAGTTTTATCCCAAATATGCAATGGTGGTTCAACACAAGCATATCAATTACTGTAATAAACCACATAAATAATTGAAGAAGAAAATGCACATGATGCTTTCATTTGATGCATAAAATGCACTTGAAAAAGTACAGCATCTTTTCCTGATAAAACAATCTCAAAGATAGGAATAGTGGGATATTTTTGTGAAATAGTAAAATTCATATATCAAAAACCCACAGCTAACTTTGTACTCAATGATGAAAGACTGAAAACTTTCCCACTGAGATTGGGAAAAAGACAAGAATGTCAACTGTTACCACTTATTCAATATTGTAATAGAAGTTCTATATAGAGCAATTAGACCAGAAAAAGAAAGGAAGAAAGGAAGAAGTAAAACTTATGCTATTTGTGGATGATATGATCTTACACCTTGAAAATCCCCCTCCCCCCAAATCACAACAAAGCTATTAGAATGAATAGGTGATTTCAGCAAAGAGGCAGGATACAAGATTAATATAGAAAAATTAATATCATTTCTATACACTATTAATGAGCAATTTGAGGAGGAAGTCAGAAACAATGCCATTTACAATAGTGACTAAAAGAATGAAATATTTAAAGAAGAAATTTAAAAAAGGTCATAAAGGACCTGTATTCAGAAAAATACAAAATATTACTAAAAGAAAACACAAAAGACCTACGTCAATGTAAGGATATTCTCTGTTCATGGACTGGAAGACTAAATATCATTAAGATGTCAGTTTTACTCAAACAGATTTATATACTCAACACAATCACAATAAAAATCCCCATATCTTTCTTTTTCAGAACTGGAAAAGCCAATTATAAAATTTATTTGAAAAGGTCAAGAGCCCTGAATAGCCAAAATGTCTTTTAAAAAAAGAATGAAGTTGGAGGACTCTCATTTCCTGATTTTAAATCATATTACTTAGCCACTACAGGAAAAACAGAAAATGTAGTCTAAATGGACAAATTCCAAGAAATACACGAAGATAGACATATTGAACAATGGAAATGAATTGAGAATTTGGAAGTAGACCCTTACCTCTAGAGTCAAATGATTTTTGACAAGCCTATCAAACCCAGTCAGGTGAATCAGAACAATCTATTAAAAAATTGTGCTGGGTAAACTGGATATCAATAGCTAAAAGAAAGAATGAGGACTCCTATCTCACACTTTATATAGAAATTATCTCAAAATCGATCAAGGACCTAAATATAAAAGCTAAAACCATAAAATTCCTAGATAACCATATAGAGAAACATATTCAATATCTTGTGGTAGGCTGTAGTTTTTGAAACCTTATATCCAAAGCATGAAAAATGAAAGAAAAACAGATAAATGAGACCTTCTCAATATTAAACACTTTTGTGTTCCAAGTGACTTTGTTTAGAAGATGAAAGAGCAGCTTAGTCAATGTGAGAAAATTTTTGGAAGTCACATATGTGATAAGTTTTTGATCTCCATGTTATTCAAAGAGATAATACAACTCAGTGATAAAATAAAAGCAACCCATTTAAAAACTGGGCAAAAGACTTGAAAAGACATTTTTCCAAAAGAAATACAAATGGCCAAAAAGCAAATGAAAATTTGTTCAGCATCACTACCTGTTAAGGAAATGAAGATTAAAACTACAATGATATATCATTTCACACCTTACCAAATGGCCATTATTTTTTTTTAAAGGAATTACAAGTGCTGGAGAGAATGCTGAGTAATTGGAACACTCCTTCACTGTTGGTGGGAGTTTAAAATGGTGCATCATCTGTGGAGGACAGTTTGACAGTTCCTCAGGAAGATAAACATAGAACTGTTATAAGATCCAGCAATCCAGCTACTAGAAATATATTCAGAAGAAGTGAAAGCAAGGGCATGAAGAAACATTGGTATACCAACGTTCATAGAAGCATTATTGACAATTGTTAACTGATAGAAACAATCTAAGTGCCCATCAACCGATGAACATCAGTCACAAAAGGACAAATATTATATGCTCTCACTAATATGAACTAGATACAATGAATAAACTTATGGAGTTAGAGTCTAGAGTACAGGTTACTATATAAGATATGGAATATAGATAGTAATATTATGATGATGTTCTTTCAACAATTGCAACAAATGCATCACAACAATCAATGTAAAGTGGTACTGGTGGAGCAATGTATGGGTATCTTGTATGGTATGCATGATTGCTTTGTAAACTCACAACTTCTCAAATGAATAAATAGCCAAATAAATAAATAAATAATAAATAAATAAAATTTGTTCTAACAAAATCAGATTTATTCAATGGCAAGGTGAAGGTGAATCCATCACCTTAAAATCTACATCATTTCCTGTTCTGTCCCTAATGTCACTGGATGATGGTTTCATCCTTAGGCAGACATGGGTGGTCTTACAACCTGATATTGTTTTTCAATATATTAAAGGAAAGCAGGACTCTTTGGGAAATAGCTAATATCATAATCTTTTGGAAAAGAGAACATCGACGTGGGTCTTAGATATCTTGTTTCCTAAAATCAAAAAGTCTTAGGGGAAAATGTGTTTACTACTGTTGAATCTACTGGACAAACTGTAACAAATTGAGTATTAAAAAGAATTTCTGTTTAATTAGTTGGAATAAATCAGGTATATTCAAAATCAATTATAAAATAATAGTGAAAGGGTGACTATAATAAGAAGCATTTAATTTTTACAGTTAACTGTACTTAGTAAGGATTTGCTATACATGGGTTTTCTAAAGCCAAATATACTAAAAAGGATAGTCAATCAAACAGATTCAATTCCTCATGTCTCAGGAGATGGAATCCCTCAGATATCCAATAAGGTAAAATGATTAAAGCAAACAAAAACTTGTGTATGTATCCATGCATGCAACATTGCCAGTAACAAATAATATTAAATAAGGATGCTCATGTGAACACACACATTGCACCATGCAGAGTCATAATATTAATTCAAAGTGTTGGATATATTAAATTCCTGGATGCTATTAATTGCCTGTAGGAGAAGGGCATTTGTGAAGGCTCTGGCTAGGGTGTGAATCACTTTATAGCAAAGAAACAGAACCTGAATCTCAATAAGTTCCAGACTGTCAATAATTCAGAACTTGAACCCTCTTCTAGTCTAAATTTGTACTCTTCTTTCTGGCCTAGTCAAATAATGAAGCACTAGAAAAATATTAAATTAGAATCAAAAGATTGAAAAACAATCGAACATCTTGTATCAAGAATTTTGTAATATGTTTAAACATGATATAACAAATTTTTCATCATAGAGATAATTTAGCCATGTTTTGTGGTTTAAAAGATTTGAAGATTTTAAAAGAATCTAAAACACTGTATTTATGATCTAATTAACAGGGGCATATTATTAAATGAGTCTAAGAAATATTTCAACATTTAAGATAATTTAATATATAAAATACACATTCCATATTTTTATTTGCACAATTCTAAGGACTTAAAAACATATGTACAATTATTTAATCATGTATTAAGCAAGGTACAAACAGTTACAGTTCTATATACTCCAACACCCTTTATACAAAGAACTTTATAATGATTTCTTAGAGAAAGTACTACCCAAATGTGTCCAGCAAGGTCCAAATATCCTTCAAAGTGGGCTATAATCCAGGACTTTCAAGGTCAGACCTATAATCTCCTCTTCACAAAGCCTCATTTGGAGAACAGGAGTGGATCTTTGAAGGATGTTTTGAATTACTTTTTCCTCAGTTCATAAATGAATGGGTTGAGAGTGGTGGGGTTTTTTTCCTTTCTATTTTTTGTCAGCCCCTGTTATTCAAGGAAATCCCTTTCATAACACTAGCTGGATACAAGCTTAAGGAACAGACACCTGAGTGTCTGCATTTCAGAGATAAATTAAAATGTCAAATTGTCCATGTTTTACAAAACATACAAAGAAACAGTAAAAGACCTATGGGAAATCAACCTTACCCTCCTTAATCCTTGGGGAATATGCTCCACCCTCTCTGTACACTGGGGTGGCAAAACTCTCCTGAACATTGAGTGTGAACATCCACCTCTTCAAATCCAAGGGCAAACTTACCCTTTCTTTAAATAAGTGTGGGCTTCCTCACTTGGCCCAAGGAGATGTCTTAATCCAGAATCTCAGTTTCCATGGTTTTCCTCTTAAAGCTGTTTTCCCTTCCACATCTCCTATCAATGTCCCCTTTAATCCAGGATGACAGTAGTTTTGTTCATACAGCTCTCTCACAAAGCTTGTTGGTTTAGCATTCAAGAAGTAGGGTCTAAGCCATTAGACAGATTTTACAAAAGTCTTTCTAGATAACTGCATTTTCAATCCTGATTTACAAGTTCCATGTTTAGCCAATTTCTCAAATGGGTCACTAACATCTGGTGGGCTTGATTTCCAGAGGCTTGGAATTTCTGGAATCAGTTTCTGTTTTCTTTGTGCCGAACAATTCAGTTCTCAGCTTATCTCTCCCATCAAGCATTTTGCTACAAGCTGCAATGAGAAGTCAAGCTGCATTTTCCAAGTTTACTTTGGAAGACTCTTCAGCTAAATGTCCAGGCTCTCCATTTTCAAATTCTGTCTTCCATAAAACATCAGGAGTTAATCTTGCCAAAGGTTCTACAACTTTAAAACACAGATCACATTTCTTCCAGTTTCCAATAATGGTTTTATCCTTTACTTCTAAGTCCACATAAAAAGTCTCTTTAGTGTCCCTATTCCTATCAATAGTCTCTTCAAAGCAATGTAGGCCTTTTCCATCAAGCATCTCACAATTCCTCCAAAAATATCCCTTACCCATTTAGAAAACCATTCCACCATTTTGGTAATTGCAAAAGCACAACCCCACTCTCCAGTATCAAATTCTTTATTAGTCAGCCAAAGGGGTGCTAATGCAAATTAAAAGAAATCTGTTGGCATTTGTAAAGTGTGGAAGCTTACAGTCACAAGGCCATAAAGCATAAGTTGCTTCCCTCACCAAAATCTGGTGCCACTTGTTGGATCCAGATGTTTTCCTGTCTCTGTGAGGGTTCAGACTTCCTCTTCCTCCTAAGGTTTTGTGGTTCCAGCTCCTTACTTTCTCAGCTGTAAGTTAGCTTAAGGCTTGTCTCTATCCCTTGGGCTTACTTCTTTTCAGGCTTAGCTGCTCTGCTCTTTAACAATGTCAGCTGTAGACTATTAGGTTCATTCTTTTCCCAGGGCCATTGCCATGTCTAATGGATCCTTCTCTCTTTCCTCACATAACTGCTTCTCTATGTATTTATTTCCTGGGGCTCAATCATCAAAACTCCAACTCTTTTCTTTGCTGTGTCATTTTCCAGTTGAGTAGCCACCCCGCAAAGTCCTACTGACATGGCCGAACCAAAACCCCAATCTTAATTTAATCAAGTAAAAGTGAAACCTCTGAATGAAATACAATCTAATATACCCAGAGGAACAGGCCAGTTTACAAACATAATCCAATATCTATTTTTGGAATTCATGAACAATATCAAACTGCTACAAAATATAAATGAGTTTTCAGTTTATGGAAAAATTGCAGAGAGGGTAAAAATCCATACTACACCCTCTATAAACAAACACATATTGTTTTCCTTATTAATATCATCTTTCATTAGTGTGTTATTTGTCTTCCAATTGATGAACTGATATTGATACCTATTCAGTAACTAAAATCCATAGCTTACATTAGGGTTCTATCTTTGTTTTATATTTCGATGGGTTTTGGCAAATGCATTATGCCATTTATCCATCATTGTAGTGTCAGGCAGAATAGTCTCAGTGCCATAAAAATGCCCTGTGTACCATCCCTTCATCCATGCCCACCAACTACTGCCAACCACTGATCTCTTAACTGTCTCTTCAGATTTACCTTTTCCACAGTGTCATATAGTGGAATCGTTCAGCATGCAGCCTTTTCAGATTGGTTTTTATCACTTAACAATATGCATTCATGTCTTGTTAGCTCATTTCTTTTTTCCCACTATGTTTTTATTCTTTATTAAAAGGTCCCACACCTTCTTGGGATTTCAGTCAAACAGGCATGTCCCCCAAATATATAAGGATGTCTGGAAATGGCAGGGAATAATTTGTCATTCTTCCGCACCTACCTGGAAACAGAAACCCAGCACAGACAGGCAGAGTGAAATGTGGGCAGGGAAGGAGGACTTGCCTCCGTCTTGGTTTTCTTCCCCTGGTCCTCATGTAATACCAAGGTGCACCCCAACCAAAGCGGCATTTGTGGTACCACCTCTACAAGGAGTGACCCCAAGGCAGCTTTCTAACATTCCCCCTTCACTTACATTTCCTCCTGGCCACTCTACCTTCTTCCCTACTTCAGCCTCTGGTTCAGTCACCCAGCATCTTGTATTGTCTACTTGGACCTTCTTTCTCATCTACTGGTCTTCCCTTATACCAGGGTGTCTTGGGAAGATGCTTCTAAGGCATCTTATTTCTATTCAAATTGTCCCCAAAAGACCTTGTATGCCCATAAATATGGGGCTTACATAACTTCTCTGCTGTCCTTGATGTTAGAGGCTGAACATTTCCATATCATTTGTGGGGAGTATTATATGGTGCGTATCAAAGCCTTGGGAACATTGGATTGGGTATAGTTGGGGATGCGAGGGATATTAGCTGAGCTTTGAGGGCTGGAATTGTTGGGGTTTAGGCTTTGTAGAACTTCTCCCTTGGATGGGCTCTTTCCATGCAGGGAGTTCATGTGGGGGTTGTGAGATATGTGTTGACTTGGGAGCCAGTAGGCTGGGGTGGTTTGAGTGACCATTTCAAAGTGTTGGAGTGGATCTGGTGCCTCTGGTCCCTTCATCCACAGCCAACACTCCCAGTGCTGTGGGTTGCTCTTGAAAGGGAAACAGAGCCGGCCTTTGTAAGGGGGCTTATAGTGGACTGAAAGTCTTTGTAGCCCCCGTCTTTAGTCCTTAGTGCCCTAGTCACTGCAGCCAAAGCTATTCCTGCTTAAACTAGTGAAAGTGGCCACAATGGAAGGAGGGGTCCTTCTGAATCTGCCAAGACACCTGATCTCAGCTTGACAGGGTGCTGAGGTCTGTTATGCTGAGGATGTGTGGTCACTGGTGCCTGCCTTCTATACTCCCTTTGACCATTCCAGTGTGGCCAAGGTGGCTTTGCTAGCTACGTCTTTCTCCTCCTTATGATACTAGGTCAGGAGGATGATCTGCTCAATGCAGAGCTCAGGGTACTTGCTTCTATTCTGCCACTTCACCTTCTGCAGAATAGCTATCAGCCACTTAATAGGAACCCAGAGGTCCTCTGTTTCTGCTCCACATGTTCCCTGCTCACCCTTGCTACCTCCAACTAAATGACTTCCTCCTCATCCACTGTCTCCCAGATATCTCATCCCGTGGCTTTCCAGGCATCTCTGGGCCTCTCTAGTTGCCATAGGTGCAATGCAATTCCCCCATCTTGAGGGTAGCCAGGCCTCAATCTTGGCCTGTCCATGGCAGAAGTTGGCCAGCACCAATAAGTTGCAGGTGTCTTTTACTGCCTGCATCTTCAGGTCACCCATCATTTCCTCTCAGGCATCTGGTAGACCTAACAAGGGACCCTGAGACTGTTGCTGCAAGGCCAGTCCAGTGATTGGAAAGGATTGGGGTGATGGTGGGGATATCTGATCTCCAAGTAAATGAGCTACTAGCTCTCTTTGCAGTAAGGTTTGTTGGAGTTTTCCCTGCTGTCAGAGTCTGCATTCTGCTCCATCAGCAGATCTTTCTCTGGCACTTTGGATTCTCCATCTCCACCTTGATATCAGTGTCTTATTGCTCAAGCAGTCCCTTCTAGGAAAAGTTACTGTCCATGGTCTCAGAGGATGTTCATGGGGGTCGGGGAACACTCCTCATCCCAGCCATTACTGCTCAGATGATTGATATTGAAACATGGCTTTTGCCCATCTGAATTCTATTCCCTGATCTCAGCACCACTGGCTCCATTATAAGTGAGACATTGACAAATGTCTTAGCTCTATCATGGGACTCCAGCATGACCACCACATCTTTGTCCAGCTGACAGATTCTCTGGAAGACTGTGCTGCTCCTGAATAAATTGTATAGTCAGCTTAATGTCCACATCTACCGAATTGACATTGGTGATGCCAACACTAGTATGGTTGAGCAGCATTCAGACATCAGGCCCTTGTTAAGGTTCACAGGTGAGTAGTAATTTTGCAGAGAAAGCACCCATATTTCCTTATCCTCCTGAATAGCCAACCCCATCTCAGGCAGCAATGCTCTTCTTTTTATCCTCAAGGCACTCTCCTGATTAGGTCCTCCTCCCAGATTTTATTCAAATATAATCATCTCTGTCTCCTGCAGCATGTATGGTCTCCACATGTCCAATTAGGAGAAAATGTTGGCTCCAGCTCCACATCATGCACAGGGGGAGAAGAAAGTGAAGCTGGGTCACCATGTATGGAAGACTGAATACGTATGGTATTCTGTCAGGCCCCGGCAGAAGATGAGTGCCCCTTGCCATAAGGAATTCCTGCAGCTGGTAAACATCTTCCTGCAGCTCTTCAGCCAGCCAGTCTTTGGGATCCTTGTTGATGAGTTGGAATGGATCTGATGAGTGTGGCCATCATACTGAAGGTGCTGAGAATCTCCTGATAATTAATGTCAGCAGTGCTCAAAGAAGCATCGTTGCTGTGCCTGAGTTGCCACTCAATTATTTTTGAGCAGCCAGGTAATCCCAGAGTCTCTGTAAGTGATGAAATACAGCTTCTCTTTCCTTGATTGCACATCCATGTGCGCTAAGATCCCTTCCCTAGAGTCATCAAGGACTCAGACATTGGCATTTTCCTTTGGTGCATGGCCCAGACCTCTGAGAAACTGACCCTCTCACTGTCAGAGAGGGACCAGAGTGGTCCACCTGATAGTACTAACCTTATCCAAGTCCATCCCAGTGAGGTGGTCATGGAAGGGCTGTGAGAAGACAATGGTGAAGATGTCATGTGAACAGTTCTGGCCTCATTCATGTGGGTGGCAACCACAGTCTGTGCCATAAGACCACAATCCATAAGGTCAGCAATGTCTGCATAGGTATCACAGACAGTATGAATAGTACCTGAATGTAGGGACCCAAGGAAAGGTGCTACCAGGCCTGCAGAAGGGCCCAGTATTTGAGGTTCAGAATAGTCATACCCATTCTAGTCTATCTCCAATTAGATCACCTCACAAAATAGGATAGCAGCACTCTTAATGTTACTGTCACAGGAGAAGAGGTCTCCACAAAGCTGAGGCACTATTCCCAGCGGTCCTGGCTTCTGCTGTCCCACCATGGTGTGGGATTTCTCAGTCCCTGTTGGCCTACAGGAAAAGGTGGACACACTGTAGCCTTCAAAAATACAGAGCAGCATTTCTTCTCCAGTGTCCTGATATGTCTGTTGTTGAAATGTGATCTGGGGGTCCTTGGCATATGTGTTTGACCAGTAGGAATAGTGGAAGGTGAAGCTTTCTTTGGCATCTTTTCTCTGTTTGGGATTGATGATGGTGGTGGTGCCATTCATACTGACCATGCGCTTTGAATCCTAGTTTGGTACATGGGCATCGAAGAACCAAATCCTCACTGCCTCATTCTCTGAGGCACCAGCCATGACTCCAGATTCTTCCACCCTCTACAGCTGTTGTCTCAGTCCCGACCAGGAGGATGTATCCATTCTCACTACCACCACAGGAGTCCCATCGTATAGTTGGAACCTCACTGAATGACTTGGTCAGCTGCCAACTTGCAACCAAGGATTGTACACAGCAGCAGTTTAAGTGAGCAGAGCCTACCTGACAGACATATGGTTTGTTTTTATGGCTAAATAATATACCATTACATGGAGGTGCCACAGATTGTTCATCCCTTCACCTACTGAAAAATGTCTTGGTTTCTTCCAGTGGTGTTTTTTTTGTTGTTGTTTTGTTTTGTTTTTGGTAATTATGAAAAGCTGTTATAAACATTCAACTGCAGGTTTTTGCAAGGACTTAAGCTTTTGCCTTTTTTTGGAAAGTACCTAGGAATTTAATTGCTGTATATTATAGTGTTTTATTTTGCTAAAGGCTGCAGGAAGCAATATATGAGAAATGGTTTGGCTTTTACAATGGTGATTTATGAGTTTAAAATCTTGAAATGTTGAGGCCATGTAAATGTCCAAATTAAGGAATAAGGTGATGCTATCTCCCCAAAGACCAACTTCCAGAGATCCTGGACCCCTCCATCAAATGGGAAGGCACAAAGCAGCATCTCCCTTCTTTTCTGGGATTCCTTGCTTTAAGCTTCCTGGTGTCTGTGGCTTTCTCTCTTAGCTCCCCTGGGTTTCTCTATGCTCCTGTGACATTTACTCTGTGTGTTTATAAAAGACTCCATTAAAAGGGTTAGGCCCCACCCTGGTCAAAACCTTACTTTGAAGTATTATAAATGAAAGATCCCACCTACAATAGGTTCACACATAGAGGAATGTATTAGCCCTAAGGACATGATGTTCTGGGATCTACTTAGCATCAAACTGTTAAATATGGTAAACCTATATTTAGTTTTGTAAGAATCTGCCAGTCTGTTTTTCAGAGTGGATATACCATGTTTTTATTTTTTTAATTTATTTATGTTTAATTATAAAATATATATATAAAAAAACATTTAACCCTCTTCATTGTGCAATTCTTTGATATTAAATAAAAAGTCAATACTGTGTATCTTTCATTGTTATCAATTTGCACTGTATTTTTATCATCCTAAACTAAAAATAATCATTTATCAATGTCTCCATTCTCTCCTCACTCTGTCCTCTGTAACCACTATTCTGCTCTCTGTCTCTATGAATTTTTTTATTCCAAGTATTTAATATAAGACAAATCATACAATATCTGCCCTTTTTGTTTGGCTTCTTACACTCAACATATTATCTTCAGAGTTCATCCATGTTGTAACATGCACTTCACTTCTTTTTAGAGCTTAATAATATTCCATTATATGGATATACAACTATTGTTTATCCATTTATCTGGTGATGTACACTTGGGTTACTTTAATCTTTTGGCTGTTGGGAGTAATGCTGCATTGGAGAAGAGTGTAGAAATAACCTGTCTGGCTTCCTTCCTTCAATACTTTGGGGAATATAACTAGGAATGGAATTGCTGGGTTATATGGTAGTTCTATGTTTAATTTTCTTAGGAACTACCAAATAGTTTTCAGAGTGGGATGTACCATTTTACATTCTGACCAACAAGGTATGAGAGATCTTATTTTTCTGCATCCTCACCCTTTGTTATTTTCAGTTTTTTAAATAAAAGCCATCCTACTGTGTATCACACTATAGTTTTGATTTGCATTTCTTGATTGGGTAGAGATGTTGAGAATCTTTTCATAAGCTTATTGGTCAATTGAATATCATCTTTGGAGAAATGTCTATTCAAAGGCTTGTCCCTTTTAAAATTGGGATGTTTGTCTTTGTGTTAAGTTGTAGGAGTTTATATATATTCTGGATATTAAACCCTTATCAGATATTTGTATTCCAAGTATTGTCTCCCATTCTGCATATTAACTATTTAGTTTCTTGGTAATGACTTTTGATGAAAAAAAAAGTTTTTTTAAAAAAATTTGCCGTATAGAAAATCCTTAAGTGGTTGACATTATAGACACCTTGGGCATTGAGATTAACTATTTAGTTTCTTGATAATGACCTTTGCTGCACAAAAATTAAAAAAAAAATATTTTGCCATATAGATAACCCATAAGTGGTTGGCACTACAGACAGCTTGGGCATTCTGATGTTTTTGTTGTTTTTCAAAGAAATAAAATCATGTCAACATTTCAATAACCTGTCAGAAGAATTCTATTGCACTAGACATCCTAAAATGAAGTTAAAATCATCTCACCCCAAACTGATATTCCAAGCAATATCTTTTCTGTCACTACACTAACCTTAATTCTCCACCTAAGCATATAAACAACGATATAATACTTATGAACTTCATGGATCAGGAAAATGTAAAATATAGGTCTCCAAACACAGAATTAAAAATGCCCTAAATAATGAAAGACAGTATTTTTCTTTTTTGGAAGTTAAATTTAATTCATGTTTACTGTTACTCTTTATGGCCCAAGTACCATTTTTCCATAAGAAAGTTAAGAAAATGCTTACCTTTATTCTTTATTAAGCTTATATGGTAAAAATACAGTAATGGACTAAAAAGTCGCCACTAAATGAATTAGAGAAATAGAGTATATAAATAACTTTTAATTAACTAGAAAAGATGAAAGAATTAAAAGAAGAAAGAAACAATCATCCTAAATTAATACATTAAAGAACAAATAAAAAAGAAAAGTGAAAGCAGGGAAAGTATAAAACACAAAGTTATATTGGAAAAATAAGCCCAATAATTTCATGAATCACTGTGAATGCACATAGACTAAATGTACCAGTAAAAAGAGTAGAGTTGTTATTTTGGATTTAAAAAAAAATAAGTTAGATAGCAATTTTCAAGCAAAGCATCTTAAAAATAAATGACTCAGAAATGTTGAATATAAAATGGTAGAAAAAAGACATCCCAAGCAAATGTTAATGAAAGAAAGTTCGAAACAAAATAATCATTTTAATTTTTTTACTAGAGAACTTGTGGATTTATATATTATTCATGCATATGCAATAGGATTCCCATGTGCCACCCTATTATTAACACCTTACTTTGGTGTGGACCATTTGTTATAATTGAGGGGAAGCACTATTAACTCTAGTCCATGTTTTAACTTAGTGCTCACTGTGTAGTGGAATTCTATGTTTTTTAAAACTATTTTTTTCTGTTACCATATCTTTCTCCCTTTTAACTACATTCATATATATGTGTATATAAAACATTGTATAAATCATATTCACAATCTTGTGCTACCACCACCACTATCACCAAAACATTTGAAATATTCCAAGGAGGAACCCAATATATTTTAAAACTTAGCAGCCTATACCCTTATCCCCATTTTTCCACTTGTAACCTATATTACAGATTCTGATTCTGTAAGTTTGGTTATTCTAATTATTCATATCAGTAAAGTAATACTATATTTTCCATTTTTTGTCTGACTTAGTTCACACAATATGATGTCTTCAAGGTTCATCCATTTTGTCACATATTTCAGAACTCCATTCATTTTTATGACTGAGTACTATTCCACTGTATGTATATACCACATTTCGTTTATACATTCATTGGTTGATGGGCAATTGGATGATTCCATCTTTTGGAAATTGTGAATAATGCACTCTGAACTTAAGTCAGCAATATCTGATTCAGTGCCTGTTTTCAATTCTTTATATATATAATTCTTATATACCTATTAGTGGGATTGATTGTTCATATGGCAATGCTATACCTAACTTTATGAAGAACCATCAGATTGTCTTCCACAGTGGCTGAATCATTTTACATTGTGGAAATAAATGGATAGATTTTACTATTTCTCCATATTCTTTCCAAAATTTGAAATTGTCCATTTTTCAAATTGCAGCCACATTGATGTGTGTGACTTTTTTGTAAAAAAACATGAATATCTGTCCAAAGAAGATTTCTCAATGGACAGAAAGCACATGAAAAGATGCTCAAACTTAATACCCATCTGGGAAATACAAATTCAAAGCATGAGATACCATTTCACACACATCAATATGGCTGCAATTTAAAAAATGGGAAATTGTTCCTCACAAAAGCTGCACCATTCTACATTCCCACCAGCAGTGGATGAGTGTTCCCTTTCCTCCACATCCTCTCCAAAACTTGTAATTCTGTTTTTCTTTAAATAGCCATGAGTCTAATAGGTGTAAGATGATACCTCATTGTAGTTTTGATTTACATTTCCTTAATATCTAGTGGTGTTGAGCATCAATTCATGTGCTTTTTAGCTATTTGTATTTCTTCTTTGAAAGAGTGTCTATTCAAATCCCTTGCCCATTTTTAAAAATGGGTTATTTGTCTTTTTATTTTGGAGATATAGAATTTCTTTATATGTGCTGAATATTAGGCCCTCATAGGATAAATGATTGCCAAATATTTTCTCCCATTGAATAGGCTGCCTTTTCACTTTCTTGACAAACTCTTTTGAAATGCAAAGCTTTTAATTTTGATGAGGTCACATGTATCTACTTTATCTTTCATTGCTCAAACTTTGGGCGTAAAATTTATGAAACCATTTCCTACTATAAGATCTCATAGATGCTTCCTTAAAATACATTGTAGGAGTTTTATGGTCTTGACCCTTATATTTAGGTCTTTGATGCATTTTGATTTAATTTTTGTATAAGTTGAGTGATGGTGATATACTCCCAATCATTTGGATATGGATATCCATTTCTCCCAGCACCATTTGTTGAAGAGGTCATTCTGTACCATTTGAGTGGGCTTCATGTCCTTGTTGAATATCAGTTGATCATATATTGAAGGATTTATATCAGAACTCTCAATTTGGTTCCATTGATTAGTATATCTATCCTTGTACCAATACCATGCAATTTTTACAACTTTAGCTTTGTAGTATGCTTTAAAAACAGGTAGTGTGATTCCTGAAATTTTGTTTTTCTTTTTCAATATATTTTGGCTATTTGGGACCCCTTGCCCTTCCCAATAAATTTTATTATTAACTTTTACAATACAGAAAAAAATTCTGTTGTAATTTTGATTAGGATTGCATTAAATCTGTAAATCAATTTGGGGAAGAGAGACATATTAATGATTTTTCATCTTCTAATCCATGGACATGGAGTACTCAACCATTTATTTAGGTCTCTTTGTATTCCTTTAGCAATATTTTGTATTTTTCTGTGTAAAAGTCCTTTACATCTTTAGTTAAGTTTACTCTTAGGTATTTGATCTTTCAGTTGCTATTGTAAATGGAATTTTTTTCTTGATTTCCTCCTCAGATTACTCATTATTGGAATACAGAAATGCTACTAATTCTTGCTTGTTAATCTTATATCTTGCCAATTTAATGAACTCATTTGTCAGCTCTAGAAGTTTTGTTGTAGATTTGTCAGGGATTTCTATGTATAGGATCATGTCATCTGCAAGTAGTGAAAGTTTTACTTCTTCCTTTCCAGTTTGTATGCCTTTTATAACTTTTTCTTGCCTAGGTGCTCGAGCAAGTACTTCTAACACAATGTAAATAAGAGCAGTGACAATGGACATCCTGTCTTGTTCCAGATCTTAGAGGGAAAGCCTTTAGTATTTCACCATTGAATGTGATGTTAGTTGTGTGTTTTTCAATGATACACTTTATTATGTTGAGGAAGTTTCCTTCTATTCCTATCTTAGTTTTACAAATTAATTTATTTTTTTCTCCCTCTCATTGTTTGCACTCATTGTCTACTCTCTGTCTTCCTTTTAGGAGGCACTGGGAACAGAACCTGGGACCTCCCTTGTGGGAGGGAAGCACCCAATCGGTTGAGCCACCTCCACTCCCTATTCCTATCTTTTGAAGTGTTTTTATCAAGAATAGATGATGTATCTTGTCAAATTATGAATTATGCACTAATTGATAAAATTATGTGGTTTTTTTCCTTCATTCTTTTAATGTAGTGTATAGTTTGATTTTCTTATGTTTAACCATTTTTGCATACAAGAAATAATACTCACTTGATCCTAGTGATAATTCTTTTGATGTGTTACTGAATATGATTAGCAAGTATTTTCTTGAGGATTTTGGCATCCAGATTAACTAGTGAGATTGGTCAGTAGTTTCCTTTCTTATGGTGTCTTTATGTGATTTTGGGATTAGTGTAATGTTGGCATCATAGAATGAATTAGGCAATGTTCTCTCCACTTCTGTTTTTTGGAAGAGTTTAAGCAGGATTTGTGTTAGTTCTTTCTGGAATGATTGGTAGAATTCACCTGTGAAGCCATCTGGTCCTGGGCTCTTCTTTGTTGGGAGGTCTTTGATGAGTATTTAAATCTCAATTCTTGGGATTCGTCTGTTAAGTTCATCATTTCTTCTTTCATCACTGTAGGCTGCTTTTGTGTTTTTAGAAATTTGTACATTTATTCTAAGTTATTCATCTTGTTGTCACACAATTTTTTAAAGTATTCTTTTATGATATTCTTTATTTCTGTGGGGCCACTGGTGATATCACCTCTGTCATTTTTCATTTTGTGTATATACATCATCTATCTTTTCTTTATTAATCTAAGGGTTTGTAAATTTTAAACTCTTCTCCAAAAAACAGCTTTTGGTTTTTGTTAAAATTTTATAGTGATTTTTATTTTCTATTTGATTTAGCTTTGCTCTAATTGTTGTTATTTCCTTCTTTCTGTTTGCTTTGGGATTAGTTTGTTGTTCTTTCTCTAATTCCTCTCGGTGTACAGTTAGGTCTTTGATTCAGTTCATTCTTCTTTTTTAATATAGGCATTTATAGCTATCAATTTCCCTCTTCAACCTGGTTTTGCTGTATCCCATAGGTTTTGTTACATAATGTTGTCATTTCCATTCATTTCAATGTATGAACTGATTTCTTTTGCAATTTCCTCCTTGACACAATGTCTAATAGTGTGTTGTTTAACTTCCATATCTTTGTGTCTATTCTGGTTCTCTGCCCCTTACTCATTTCCAGCTCCATTCCATTGTGGTCAAAGAAATTACTTTGTATAATTTCAATTTTTCTAAAGTCATTGAGTGTTGTTCTTTGACCTAGCATGTTATCTATCCTGGAGAATGATCCATGTGCACTTGAGAGGAATGTATATCTCACTATATTTGGGTGTAATGTTCTGTATATGACTACTAGGTCTAGATTCTGTAACACATTATTCAAGGTCTCTGTTTCTTTATTGACCTTCTGTTGAGATGTTCTGTCTAATGATGATAATGTTGTATTAAACTGCCTCACTATAATTGTAGAGGAATCTATTTCACCCCTAAGATTTTCCAATATTTGTCCTATGAATTTTGGATAGGTGCATAAATGTTTATGATTTTTCTTTCTTCTTGATGGATTATCACTTTTATTAAAAGCGGTATTCTTTCTTTGTCCTTCTTTGTCTCTTAAAATAGTTTTATATTTAAAGTCTATTATGTCCAATATTAGTGTAGCTACTCTTAATTTTTGGTTATTATTTGCATGTAAAACCATTCCAACCATTTAATTCAACTTTCTTGTGTCCCTGGGTGTAAGGTGAATTTCTTGTAGACAGCATATAGATGGGTCATATTTGCTTATCCATTCTGCCAGTCTGTGTCTCTTAATTCGTGAATTTAATCCATTAGTATTCAGTGCTATTACTGTGAAGGGATTGCTTACATTAGTCATAATTTCTTTTGTATTATATATGTCATATTTTTTATCTTTTTAGTTATTCTTCCAAGCAATTTTCCTTTCTACACTCTCCTCCAACCCTCTTTCTCCTGTTTGTACCTTTCAACTGGCAGAAATCCCTTTAATATTTCTTAAAGGGGATTTTCCTTGTTGAAACACTCTCTTAATTTTTGTTTACCTGTGCATATTTTGAACTCTCCCTCCTTTTGAATGCCAGCTCTGCTGGATACAGAATTTTTGGCTGACAGTTTTTTCTTCTTTTAACATTTTATGTCATACCATTCCCTCCTCACCTCCATGGTTTCAGATGAGAAATCAACACTTAATTTTATCAAGTATCCCTTGTATGTGATGGATCTCGTTTCTCTTCTTTTTCTCTTTTCATTATTTTCTCTTTGTCTTGAACATTTGACAATTTGATAAGTTTATGTACTGTGGTAAGCTTGTTAGAATTTATACTGTTTAAAGTGTGCTGCACTTCCTGGGCATACACATCCATTTGCCTCAAAAGAGTTGGGAAATTTTCAGCCATTATTTCCTCCAACATTCCTTCTGCCCTCTTTCCTTTCTCTTCTCCCTCTGGGATGCCTATAATGCATATGTTTGTGTTTCATGTTCTCATTCCATTCCCTGAGCCCCTGCTGGATTTTTTCTATCTTTTATTCTATCTTTTCTACTATATGTCTGATTTCAGATGTACTATCTTCAAAGTCACTAATTATTTCCTCTGCCTGTACAAATCTGCTGATATGTGTTTTCAGGGTATTTTTTATTTCTTGCATTGTGCCATTCATCTCTGTCAAATCTGTAATTTTTTAATGTATGCTTACAATTTCTTCAGTATATTTTCCCAGTGTCTTCTTAATATCCTTCATTAAGTTAATTCATGATATTTGTGTGGACATCCCTCATTGATTATTTCAGTCTTCATATCCTCCTGTTTTTTAGTTTGTTCATTAGATTGAGCCATGTCTTCCTGTTTCATAGTATGGCTTGTTAATTTTTCTTGACATCTGTTTGTCTCGATGAGCTTATTCAGATGATAAGCTTCTCTTTGTACTCTAGGATTATATTTTGTGTTCAATAAGTTGCATCAAAATGTGCTGGCTGGGTGCCTGACAACATGGTGTATCACTCCCTGGATCACTTTTCTTAGGAGGTACTGGAAATCAAAACAGGAACCTAACATATGTT
>JAQZBX010024911.1:0-29861 GCA_029593785.1 Cabassous unicinctus
GGATTTAGTGATTCAACACATTAAGTACTCAGCTCTTTGTTCAATGGATTGTTCGTATAATGAATGTTAACTTTTGGTAGCAATTATAGCAATATCTACAGCAGTATTTCTTAATACTTTAAAATGCAGCTCTAGACTAACTTTCTTTAGATATTGACACTGGCAGAGTTTATACCTTAAAATTCTTTGAGCAGACAGAATGGAGAATGGATAAATATGGGATGCCAACTTTATTGCAACAAAGGGCCTCTATCCAATATATGGAGGGAAAATTGAAATTTATTTTGTAGCTACCAGGGGTGCTTTTGTAGAAATTAGAAAATCAGTGTATATAGAAAAAAAATGAAAATTCTCTTTCTTCAATCAAAATAACAATGTGTGTGAGGAATTAACAACTGTAAAATTATAAAATAAAGAGCTAGAAAATTGCAGAGTGAGAAGAAGAGCCACAGTCATTTTTCTTTCTTGTTTTTTCCCATTTTCCTTTAAGGAAACTGTAATTTACCCTCTGCCACCCCCCTTCCCCAAATTTAAACAATTTCCTAGTTGTACTTTTTAAATATCTGATTGTAAAGGCAATTTTCCTTTCCACAAGTAATATATGCATTATTAAAATACAAGGATTATCCTTAACTATAAAGGTAACATTATGTTTTTTAAATAGGAATGTTGGCTGCAAAGAGAAAAAAAATACAAAGCAAAAAAAAATTTTTTTTGTTCACTTTAAGACAATTAATTTGCTGAAAGGATATTGTATAGCTCCTAGAATTGACAAGTAAGCTGGAAAACTAGGTTGAGCAAGCTGGCAGGAGCTACAGGAAACAAGACAGAGTGAAGATCTTCTCATAGGAAATCTGCTTTACATATAGCAAGTTCTCTGAGACACCTATTACTCCCTCTGTTTTTAAAAAGTAAATCATCTGTATTCCTAAAACTATATTTTTTACACATCAATTGCTTGATGTTTAAACATTATAAATGTGATGTCATACAATTTGTCTTCATATATTTCTAGTGTTTTCCTTCACCTTCCATGTTAATGGATGGACCTGCATCCTTTAATTTCAGTATTTTATAGAATTCTACTTCATGAGTGTGCAACAATTAAATTTCTATTACCTTCTATTGGGGCAAATGGCTGCTATGAACATGATTGTGCACATTAGTTGGTACACATGTCCAAGAATTTGTTTAGGGCCATCCCTGGATGTGGAATTGATTGGATGTAGGGTACACATATGTTCAGCTTTAAAATATAACAAACTGTTCTCTAAATTTTTTGTTTCTATTTAGAGTCTCCACAGCATTGCAAAATACCTCAGGATCCATATCCTTGCTAAAACTTGTAATAATAAGACATTTAACTTTTTTCTTTACCTAGTAGAATTGAAAGATGTTTATTTTAAAAGGTAGAGATCTTCTTATTTTAAAAATTGTAGAAAGCATATTTCCCCACTGTTACTACTAATGTAAAATATAGAAAAGGGAAATTGATATTAATATATACTCTAAAGGAAAATATAACCTATTCATCTTCCATGACATCCTTATAATCAATTATATTTTTCATTGATATGTATATCTATTTCTAGAAAATCTATCATGTTCTATCTATTAATGATAAATATTATTCATTGATCAAATTTCCTTTTGTGCAGTGGTCTTAATAAACATTTCCTCAGGGATGGCATGATTCTTAAATACTGGGTTATTCCACATCCCCAAATATACAACCACCTTGTCACTTTCATTTAGAAAAATTTTGAAATCCTGTTTGGACTTATGTTGCATTTACATCATGTTTTTTTTTTAATTATATCATGAAATTACTATTTCTCAAAAACATGGTATCACTTTAATTATTTAGGTTTTTCTTTAATATCTTGTATTGATGTTTTTAGTTTTTCCCCACAAAGCTTTTAGTATCTGTAGCAGTTTGATATTATTTATGAATTCCAAAAATAGATCTTGCATTATGTTTGCAAACTGGTCTTTTCCTTTTGGCATTGTATATTATATTTGATTGAGAGGTTTCACTTTAACTTAATTAAATTATGGTTAAGGATTTGATTGGGCCATGTTTGTAGGATATTGAGTCCCTGCCCACCAAGGCTCATAGAGAAAATGCACCACAGAGAAGGGAGTTTGGAGTTTTGATACTGGTGCCTAGGAAGTAAACATAAAGAAAAGCAGATACATGAGGAAGGAAAGAAGGCTCAATTGGACCCAGCAGAGGCCCTGGGAAGAGAGATGAGCCATTTGCTTGATAGTCTACAGCTGGCCTTGTAGAGAGAGCAGAGGAGCTGAGCCCAGAGAGAAATGAGCCCTGGGAAGAGAGGAACTCAGGAAGCCTGAACCCTTATAGATGTTGGCAGCCATCTTGTTCCAATACGTAGCAATTAGAGAAAGTGATCTGCAGTTGGTATTTGAGTGATGTTAGCGTCACAGAATGAATCGGTGTCATTCTTTCCTTTTCAAATTTTTGGAAGAGCTTGAGCAAGATTGACATTAGATAATCTGTGAATGATTAGTATAATTAACCTGCATAACCATATGATCCTGGGCTTTTCATGTTTCAAAGGTTTTTGATGACTGTTTAAATCTCTTTACTTGTGATTGGTTTGTTGAAGTCTTCTGCTTCTTCTAGGGTCAGTGTAGGTTGTTGGTGGGTGTATTAGTCAGCCAAATGGGTGCTGATGCAAAGTACCAGCAATCTGTTGGTTTTTATAAAGGGTACTTATTTGGGGTAAAAGCTTCCAGTTACAAGGCTCTAAGGACTCAAACTCAAGGTTACTTCTTTGCCAAACTCTGTTGCCACGTGTTGAAGCAACATGGCAGGCAATATCTGTGAGGGTTCATCCTTTCTCTTCTCTCCTAAGACTCCAAGGGTCCATGGGTCCAGTTTCTTCCATCTTAGCTGTAGGGCATAGGAGTCATCTCTTTTTCTAGTGCTCATTTCTTCCAGGCTAGGCTGATCTGTTCTCTTTGTGAGGTCAGATATAAACTAACATACAAATGGCCACTCTCTCTTCCTGGGGCTTCTGCCATGTCTATGAAAGTGTCTCTCTTCCTCTGTGAATCTTCTCTGTGTATCTACTTCTGTGTTCTCCTTGATTGTCTGTTTATATAGCCCACAAAGGAGGTGGAGACTTAAACTAAGTAGCCCTAATGATGTGGTCAAATCAAAGCCCTAAACTTAACATCTACTTCTGTGTTCTCCCTTGATTGAGTGTCCACAAAAGGGGTGGGGATCAAAATGAGTCACCCTAATGATATGATCTAAGCAAAGCCCCAACTGTAACATAATATAATCAAAGGCATCTCAGCTGAATCGAATACAATCAAAGGGTATCATGGCCAGAGGAACAGACCAGTTTACAAACATTATCTGCCTTTTTGGAATTAATAATATCAAGCTGCCATAATGTGTTTCTAGTAATTTGTCCATTTCATCTACATTGTCTAGTTCATCAGCATACAGTTGATCATAGTATCCTCATGATCACTCTTATTTCTGTGGGATCAGTAATAATATTTCCCTTATATTTTTAAGTTTATTTATTTGCATCTTCTCTCTTTTCTTTGTTAGTCTAGCTAAGGGTGTGTCAATTTTGTTGATCTTTTCAATGAAACAAATTTTGGTTTTGTTGATTCTCTCTATTGTTATTTTGTTCTCAATTTCATTTATTCCTGCTCTGATCTTAACTTTTTCCCTTCAACTTGATGTCTTTGCTGTTCTTTTTCTAGTGTGTTCAGGTATGTAGTTATGTCTCCAATTTGGGCTCTTCTTTTTAAATGTAAGAATTGAGGACTATAAATCTCCCTCTCAGCAGTGCCTTTGCTGTATTCCATAGATTTTGCTATTTTGTGTACTCATTTTACTTTTTCTTGATGTATTACTGGTTTCTCTTGCAATTTCTTCTTTGACGCACTGATTATTTAAGTGTGTTGTTTAATCTCTATATATTTGTGAATTTTCCATTTTTCTGTTAGTTTTTTTTTCCAGCTTCATTCCATTATGATCAGAGAAAGTATTCTGTATCATTTCAATCTTTTAAAATTTATTGAGACCTGTTTTGTGTCCCAAGATATGGTCTATCCTCAAGACAGATTGATAAGCACTTGAAAAAAATGTGTATCTTGCTGCTTTGGAGTTTATTGCTCTATAAATCTGTTAGGTTTAGTTCATTTTTGAAATTATCCAAGCTCTCTGTTTCCTTATTTATCCTCTGTGCAGATGTTCTCTCCAATACTGAGGGTGGTGTATTGAAGTGTGCCACTATTATTGTAAATATACCTATTTTTCCATTCAGTTTTTCCAGTGTGTGACTCATGAATTTGAGGTACCCAGGTTAGGTGTGCATAAATATTTACTACAGTTATTTCTTCTTGGTGAAATTACCAAGTTTTCAATCATTATTTCCTCACATATTCTTTCTGCCTCTTTTCCATTCTCTTCTCCTTCTGGGACACTGATAACATAATGTAAATAAGTATTCTATTAGTTCTGTAACAAATGTCATAATTTTATTTCCTATTTAGGTTCCCGTTAGATAAGCTGTTCAAATAAATGTACCATACAGATTAAACTAGAGAGTGCAGCAAAGAAATTCAAAAATTTTCTCAACAAAAATAATGAGTTCTTTTTGGTTTCCATATATTAAAATTTTAACATACCATTAATATTGGTCTTTTTTCCTTTGCATTTAGAATCACCTTAGTCTTTAACTAGATTACCACCATTTTTTTATTTTATTGAAGTATATCATTCATACATGAACATACGTAAGCAATAAATGTATAGTAAAAGTTGTGAACTTACAAAATAAAAATGTATAACATCTTGCAGGGGAACCATACATCACCTCACCAACAACAGCTTGCATTGTTTTGGAGCATTTGTTACAAAGTATGAAAGAGCATTGTCAAAATATTATTATTAACTATAGCCTGTATCTTACATTTGGTGTATTTACCCCTCAACTTATCCTATTATATTTTTTAAATATATTTTTTACAGAGGTTGTAAAATTACAAAATATTCTTGTACATGTGTAGAATTCCTATACAACAGCCCTTCACCAACCCATGACACTGTGGTGAATATTTGCTACAAATTATGAGATAATATAATCAGACTATTACCGCCAATCTTGTTCCATAGCATACATATGGCACACTTTTTCCATAAACCCCACATTATCAACACAGTACATCTTTGGCATTGATACAAGAATATTACAGTATTCTTGTTAACCACAGTGCATAGGTCACACCAATTGTATTTTTCCCATGCTTCTCCACATTCTCACTACTATGCAATAGTGGAAACACTTCCATCTTTACCAAAAACCGCAATTCTCATCCACCTCTGGGTGCACTGTGTTATTCAGTCTCTAGATTATTCTCTAGCTTTCTTTCAATTACATTTACATCCCTAGACTACACTTTTCAGTCTGAATCCCACTTATAAACTAACTGTTACTTAATATAATGTGTTGCCATCAACTCTATCCATTTCCACACTTTTACAGTAAAGTTTATTAAAACTTTTACATATGTTAACCATCAATAGTCCTTCTCAGCCTTCCTCTTATTTCTTAATAACTTATATTCTAGGCTTTATCTCCATGCATTTTTTCTTTGTATTTAGTTCATATTAGTGAGACACCGCAATATTTGTCCTTTTGTGTCTAGCTTACTTCACTTAGCATAATGTCTTCAAGATTCATCCATGTTATCATATGTGTCCCAATTTCATTTCTTTTTACTGCAGTGTAGTATTCCATCATATGTATATACCACATTTTGTTTATCCATTCATTGGTTGATGGATACTTGGGTTGTTTCCATCTTTTGGCAATTGTGAATAACATCACTATGAACATAGGTGTGCAGATGTCTGTTCATGTCACAGTTTTCAGTTCTTCTGGATATATTCCTAATAGAGGAATTGCTGGATAATATGGCAGTTCTATATTTAACTTCCTGAGGAACTGCCATACTGTTTTCCACAGAGGCTGCCCCATTTTACAATCCTACCAAGAATGAAGGAATGTTGCTATTTTTCCACATCCTCTCCAGCACTTAATACTTTCTGTCTTTTTAATAATGGCCATTCTATGTGGTGTCAGGTAATATCTCATTGTCATTTTAATTTGCATTTTCCTAATAACTGTGATATGGAGCATTTCTTCATGTCCTTTTTGGCCATTTGTATTTCCTTTTTGGAGAAATATCTATTTAAACCTTTTGCCCATTTTTTAATTGCATGGCTTTCCCTTTTATTGTTGGGTTCTGTGATCTCTTTATATAGAATGGAAACCAAACACTTATCAGAAATGTGGTATCGAAATAGTTTCTCCCACTGAGTGGGCTGCCTTTCCACTGTCTTTGTGAAGTTCTTTGAATCACAAAAGTGTTTTAAATTTGAAGAGGTCCCATTTATCCATGTTTCTTTTCTTTTTGTAAAATTTTCTGACTTTATTTAGCAGATAGTTCATCATAGTAATAAATTAATATGTACAGTTACCAAAAAATATTGGGCACTTTCCAAGAAACATTCCCTGAAGTGTACACTCAAGTGTATGTTGAACCATTTAAACAGCTGTCATTACAATTTTCAAATCCAAGGTGTGGGAACATCAAATTTTTGAAGAATAGAGTCTCTTCCTCTGTAATTCATGATTTAGGTCATTTGAGTTTATAAGGTTTTTTATGCCATTTCAGGTCATGAAAGCTACCAAACCTGACCGAACCACCTAATTGTACAGATAAGGAATCCACTGGCATTGTCAAAGATTAGAGCTACTAAGAGGCAGAGCCTGGACTACATGTATGTTCTTCGAATTCTCCAGAAATTTCTATTGGGCTAAATAAGGAACATGCATCACACAGAACTCTAGTCATATCTAAAATGACTCTGGTTTGCTTTCTGTTTAGCATTGGATTGAATCCTGTTGGTTCTTTTGTGGTTCACAAACAAATTTAGTTATTCAGCTGGTTTGGAGACAAAATTCTTCCCGATATAGTAGGTTATCACAAATCATTGATTGTAAGTGAAGTTTTCTTTTCTCCTGGAATGTTCTGATATTGACAGCTTTTCTTCTTGTCCTTCTGTATTCATAATAGACCAATGTCATGGGTGTCTGTTCTTGTTTGAAATTCAACAGCAGCAGAGGATGCTCACAGGGCATCAATATCTACAAACCCATCACCATTTGAATTTGGGGCAGTTCACTCCAGTCAGTTATCATGTATCGTGCTCTCCATTTGGAAAATCACTGGTTCTGAGACTAGCTTTCACAAAGCAGTTGTGGATTACTTCAAGGGTGTCAACGTCCTACAATGCAATGAGATTTCTTAGCACATGAACAACATGCCATGTGATACTCCATGACATACCATGGTGATTGATTTTGTCTCAGCCAAATTGCTGAATATAGCCATGCTGCAGGCAGGCAAAAGACTACACACGTGTTTTAACTTAACCCCCCAGTGAGTATGTGTAGCACATTTATCAATCAGTTATAGAATGTTCAAATTCTAGCAACCCATTTTTCTCTTTAATTGCAGGAGCATTTCCCAAACAACCTGCCGGACATCAGTTGATTTTTTCAACTTTATATATACACAGGAAAGTTGCATGTATAAAGGGGAATTCTGAGTTTCCATTTAAGTGATTCTAATTTTGTGCTACTTCTCAGCACCAGTGCAAAGGAAGACTAATGGCCTATCTTGATATATTTATTTTTCTTTTGGGCAATGTTTCTCTGTAAAAGTGCCTGTCTGGTTTGGCTGCAGGTTATGGCACATTAGATGTGTCCCCATGGGCAAACCCTGTAGAGGCTTCACCTTTTAGAAGTAATGACATAATATGGTAATCAAGCTGAAAGTATCAACTCCAGCCATAAAGACTGAACATTAACTCCATCTGCAGTTCAATTTCATTAGCATTTTCTAAAAAGAAACAAACAAAACCCAGATATAGAAATGCTATTTGTTAGGATGTGGCAAAACCATTCAAGCATCTCATATACTAAGTTGAAATGTTTGGCTCCTCTCATTCTGTTATTAATTTTGCTTCCCTTGGCTACTTGCCTTTTTATCTTGTCTTGATTTTCAAGAAACATACAGAATATTAAAAAGGAACTCAATATTCTTTGACCATTTCACTTTTTTACTTTTCTCTCGTCTTTACTAACTTTATAGCTCTGGAGATATTATGACTTCACTGTATTTTCTCTTTAATTCCACAGTCAGCACTCAATGCATGAAGCTTGAGAGAAGAAGCCTGTTTAACAGAACACTAACAGTCTAACAAAGAGAATACTGGTCTGGTGTGGGAACTGGAAATGCAGTACTGACAAGGCAACTAATTTTCTTAAGTTTGGAATAGCAAAGCTGATGTCAAATTTCAAAGGAAGGGCTAATTTTAATAATCATTAACAACCAAGTAAAAACACCATCACTTTTTTTGTCAAGGAATATTAATAACTTTGAGGTAGATGATTCTGTTATAAAATTCTGAATTAATTAAATTTTAAGATACAAAAATGATACAGATGAGGGGGAAAATACTGAGTTGAAATTATCTTTTTTTAAAAATTGGATTGAAAATGGAGAATACTTGCAATTTCAAGTTTTTTTTGCATGAAATCCTGGTATGTCATGCTGTGTACTGCTCCTTTAATTGAAGGTGAACCTGACAGTTGATAGAAAGAATCCACAATCTGTAACAGAATGACAAATGACAAAAAGGTTGTCCTCATAAGTAGGTCTGTGACTTTGCATTTAGTTTTCCCATCTCAGCTCATTCCCAATTGTTTGAGTTTAAATTCTTAAGGCTTTCTTCAGCATTTACCAATTCTTTGTTGGTGTGAGGTGTTGGGATTGTTTCTCCACACATAAACTGATCTTTGTCATAAATCACTTTTATAATGAGACAGCAGATAGGACATGTTGCCATGTCTTCCCCTTTCTCCAAATCTTCCATGGTGATGGAGAACTTATCCTCATATGGGCAGGGGTAGAAATACATCTCTTAATCTTCGTCATACTGGAAGTCTTTGATCTCCACCTCGTCGTGAAACACCACCATTGTCACTGGGGTCAGCTACAGTGCTGGTGTCCCGGCCGACCGACACCTCCTTTGTTGGTCTAACCTCCATGTATTCTTTCATTGCTCATGTTTTTGCTGTAAAGTTTAAGAATGCACCACCTACCACCAGGTCTTGGAGATGTTTTCCTATATCTTCTTCTAGGAGCTTTATGGTTCTTGCTTTTATATTTAGGTCATTGATCCATTTTGAGTTAAATTTTGTATAAGGCATGAAATAGGGGTTCTCTTTTTTACCTTAACTATAGATACCCAGTTTTCCCAGAACCATTTGAATAAACAGCTCTGCCCAGCTAGGTGGGTTTGACAAGCTTGTGAAAAATCACTTGACCATATATGTGAGGGTTCTGTTTCTGAATCATCAATTTGGTTCCATTGAGCTATATGTTTATCTTTATGCCAATACCATGCTGTTTTTACCACTGTAGCTAGGTAATATGTTTTAAAATCCAGAAGTGATAGCATTCCAACTTTGCTTTTTCTTTTAATGATGTTCCTGGATATTCAGAGCCTCTTAAGCTTCCAAATAAATTTGATAATTGTGTTATCCATTTGTTTAAAAATGCTGGTGGAATTATTATTTTGATTGCATTGAATCTGTATATCAGTTTGGGTAGAATTGACATCTTAATGATATTTAGTCTTCCAAGCCATGAGAAAGCAATATTCTTCTAACTATTTAGATCTCTTTTAAATTTCTTTTAACAATTCATTGTTGTTTTCTGAATACAAGTACTTTACACCCTTAGTTAAGTTTATTCCTAAATATTTGATTCTTTCAGTTGCTATAGTAAATGGAATTTTTTTCCTGCCTTCCTCTTCAGATTGTACATTACAATTGTATAGAAACACCACTGATTTTTGCATATTGATCTCATATCCTGACATTGTATTGAAATCATTTATTAGCTTTATCAGCTTTGTTGCAGATTTTTTGGGACTTTCTAGATATAGAATCATATCATCTCTGAATAGCAAAAGTTTTACATCTTCCTTTCTTATTAAGATGTCTTTTTTTTTTCTTTTTCTTGCCTGATTGCTCAATGAGGAACAATGATGGTGACAGTGGCCATTCTTGTCTTGTGCCTGATCAAAATGAAAGCTTTCAGTCTTTCAACATTGAGTACAATGTTAGCTGTGGGTTTTCATATATGGCCTTTATCATGCTGAGAAATTTTCCTTCAATGCCTATATTTTGGAGTATTTTTATCAAGAAAAGATGATATATTTTGTCAAATGCCTTTTCTGTGTCAATTGATAGGATCATATGATTTTTCTTCTTTGAGTTATTAATGTGGTGTATTATGCTGATTGATTTTCTTTTGTTGAACCACCCTTGTGTTCCTGGTATAAAACCCACTTGAGATGATGAATAGCTCTTTTAATGTGTTGTTAGATTCAAATAGCAAGATTTTTGTTGAAGACTTTCTATCTGTATTCATTAGAGAAATGGGTCTGTAATATTCTTTTTTCATAATATGTTTATGTGGCTTTGGTATTAGGGTAATATTGACTGCATAGAATGAGTTTGGATATGTTCCTTTGTGTTCAATTTTTTGGAAGAGCTTGAGGAAAAGTAGTAGTAAATCTTCTTTGAATACTTCATAGAACTCACCAGTGAAACCATCTGGTCATAGGGTTATCATTTTGGGTAGTTGATTGATGACACTGTTTTAATCTCTTCACTTGTGATTGCTTTGTTGAGGTCTTCTATTTCTTTTAGGGTCAGGGTAGGTTGTTCGCAAGTTCCTACGAATTTTTCCATTTTGTCTACATTGTCCAGTTTGTTGGCATGCACTTATTGATATTATCCTCTACTGATCTCTTTTATTTCTGTGAGGTCAGTAGTAATGTCTCCATTTCCATTTTTTGTTTCATTCATTTGCATCTTCTCTTTTTTTCTTTGTCAATATAGCTAAGGGTTTCTCTATTTTGTTACTCTTCTCGAAGAACCAAGTTTTGATTGTGTTAATTCTATTTTTTCACTCAATTTCCTTTATTTCTGCCCTGATCCTACTTATTTCATTCCTTCTACTTGCTTTGTAAGTAAAAGGAAGCTGTTACTTACAAACAGCTGTTTGTAAGTTCTTTTTCTATTTATTCCATCTGTGTAGTTAGGTCAATGATTTTAGCCCTTTCTTCTTTTTAAATGTACACATTGAAAGCTATAAACTTCCATCTCAGCAATGCCTTCAAAAACCCATAAATTCTCATATTCATTTGTCTCAACATATTGATTTCTCTTGAAATTTCTTTTTTGACCCAGTGATTATTTAAGAATGTGTTGTTAATCTCCATATATTTGTAATTTTTCCCTTTCTCTGCCTCTTGTTGATTCCCAACTTTATTCCATTATGATCAGAAAACATGCTATTTAAAATTTTGATCTTGTTGAATTCATTGAGATCTGCTTTGTGATCCAACATATTGTCTATCCTGGAGAAAGATTCATAAGCACTTTAAAAGAATGTATATCCTGCTGTTTTGGGGTGTAACGTTCTGCATACATTTATTAGGTTTAATTCATTTATAATGTTAGTCACGCTTTCTGTTTCTTTATTGGTCTTCTGTCCAGATGTTCTATGAAATGCTGAGAGTGGTGTATTAAAGTCTCCAACAATCACTGTAGAGATATATATTTCTCCCTTCAGTTCTGCCCATGCTTGTCTCATGTATCTGGGGCATTCTGGTTAGGTGCATATACATTTATGACTGTTATTTTTTCCTGGTGAATTGTTCCTTTTATTAATAATTAATGTCCTTCCTTATGTCTAATAACCTTTCACCTTCAATCTATTGGCATCCTTGGGTATAAGAGTCGCTTGCAGACAGCATTTAGATAGCTCATATTTTCTTATCCATTCCACCAGTCTGTCTTTTGATTAGGGAGTTTAATCTATTAATATTTAATGTTATTACTGTAAAGGCAATTCTCTTTTTTTTCACAAATTTTCACCTTTGGGTTTCATCTGTCATTTTATTTTGAACACTCTTTTGACACTTTTAGTTACTTTTACCGATATAAACTTTATTTCTAGACACTCTTCCAAGCCTCTCTCTCCTGTCTTTTCTTTTCAGGCTGTAGTAATCCCTTTAGTGTTTCCTGCATGGCTGTTCTCTTTGTTATAAACTCTATCAGTTCCTGATTATCTGAATATTCTAAACTTGCCCTCATTTTTGGAAGACAATCTTGCTGGATATAGGATTATTGACCAGCAGTTTTTCTATTGCAGTATCTTAAATATATCATACCATTGCCTTCTTGCCTCTGTGGTTTCTAATGTGGAATTGGCACTTAATCTTATTGGGTTTCCCATATGTTATGCACTACTTTTCTCTTGCTGCTCTCAAAATCCACTCTTTGTCTTTGAAATTTGACATTCTGATTATTATGTGTTTCAGAGTTGGTTATATTCAGATTTATTCAGATAGGAGTACACTGTGCTTTTTGGACATGGATATCTATGTCCTTCAATAGCATTGGGAAATTTTCTACCATTATTTCTTCAGATATACCTTCTACCCCTTTTCCTTCTCTTCACCTTCTGGGACTCTTATGACACATATGTTTTCACATCTCTGGACATCATTTATTTCCCTGAGATTGTTCAATTTTTTTCCATTCTTTACTTTATTTTTTCTTCTGTATGTTCCCTTTTGGAGGCCATATCTTCAAGCTCACTGATCCTTTCTTCTGCCTCCTTAAACCTACTGTTATATGCCTCCAGTGTAATTATAATTTCTTTTAATGTGCCTTTCATTCCCATAAGATCTGCTATTTTTCTATGTATACTTTCCAATTATTCTTTCTGCTCACGCAACGTCTTCTTTATATACTTAATCTCTTTAGCCATCTCATTGAATTTATTAAGGAGATTTGTTTGAACATCTATGATTAGCTGTGTCAACTCTTTTATGTCATCTGGAGGCTTATCTTGTTCCTTTAACTGGGTCATATCTTCCTGTTTCTTGATATGGATTGTAATTTTTTGTTGATGTCTTGGCATCTGGCTTACTAGGTGTGTTCATTCTGGGTAAAGTTTATTTCCTTAGGGCTTTCTTGCCTTTTTTCCATTGCTGGTTGTGTACAGCTGCAGATATAGTTGGTGCTGTAAGCTTATTAGTCAGTGAAAGGGTTGGTGATGCAAAGTACCAGAATTCTGTGGGCTTTTATAAAAGGTATTTATTTGGGGTAAAAGCTTACAGTTGCAAGGCCCTAAAAAGTCCAACTCAAAGTAACATAAGAGGTATTTTCTCAGCAAATATGTTGCCATGTGTTAAAGCAAGATGGTTGCTGATCTCTGCCTGGTGTTTCCTTCCGCCTTCCTTTTAAGGCCCCATTGGCTCCACTTCTTCTGATCTCTGCTGTAGACTGGAGGGCTTATTTCTTTTTGGACCTTCTCAGTTTCTTAAGGCTCTGGGCTTTTCAGTCGTAAATTGTTTCATGAATGGCTCATCTCTCTTCCTGTGGTGCAGGATCAAAGCTGACAAAGTTATCTCCTCTGGAATGTATGGGACTTCTCTCTTATCATGTGTATCTTCTGTTGTGTGAATGTCCATTCATATAGTGCACAAAGGGGACAGGGACTCACACTCTACAGACATGTTCAAATCAAAGCCCTAATCTTAATTTAATCAAGCAAACATAAAACCCTTGAATTTAATACAATCAAAAGATATCATGCCCAGAGAAATAAACCAGTATACAATCATAATCTATATCTCTTTTTGGTATTCATAAATAATATCAAACTGCCACAACTGTGGAGGCTGAAACTGCCCATGTTGCCCCAGGAATTAATGAAGCTTTCCCCACCTTTCTCCTCTGTCAGGAGTAGGGACAGAGCTGCAGCCACAAGTTATAATCCATGTTGTAAAGGCCAAGACTCTCTATAGTTGTCCAGAGAGACCAATGAATTTTCATACCCCTTCATCCCCTGCCTAGGGCATGAATGGAGCAGTAGCTGTGGGCAACAGCCTATGCCATGCAGGTCCAAAATGACCACAGTTTCCCACATAGCCTGACAACCACCTCTCCCTGCCAGGGGTGGGGATGGATCCTCTGGAGTACCAAACAATCTAATCCAAGTGGGTTTAATATACGTGCAGTTATCCTGAAAGGCTGAGAGAGTGCTATCCCTTCTGCCCTTTACAGGGTGGGAATGGAACTGCTAATGTCCAGCAGTTCAGTACATGTAGGCTGAAAGTGCATGAGGTTTCCTGGAGAGGCTGCAGAAACACCTCTCCCCTCTTATCCTATTGGGTAGTGGGGGTGGATCCATGGGTGCCCAAGAGTTCAGTCCCTGTAAGTCGAAAGTACCTGTCATTGCCTGGTGAGGCTGTGGAAACACCCCTCCTATGATATTAGATGGTAGCAGCAAATCAAAAAGCTCCCAACAGTTCAGTCCATGCTGGCCAAAGTGCCTGAGTTGGCCAGAGAGGCTGAGGAAACACCATACCCTCCTACCATATTAGGGGGTGGCAGTGAATCCACAAGCACCCAACAGTCCAGTAAGTGGAGGCTGAAAGTGCCTCCTATTGCCTAAAGAGGCTGAGAAAACCTAGCTCCCATTCTCCCCTACTTGGGCCCAGGATAGAGCTTTAGGTGTCTGACTATTCAGTCTGTGTGAGCCAAATGCAACTGCAGTTACCTAGAGAGGCTGGGGAAGCACAGTTCCTCTCTTGTCCTATTGGGGTTGGGGATGGAGCCACAAGTGCCAAATAGTCCAGTTTGTGTAGACCAAAAGCACCTGCAGTTGCCCTTAGAGGCTGAAGAAACGCCAGTCCCATCCTGTCCTATGTGAGTGGAGGGGTGGTGATGGAATCGAAGGTGCTCAACAAACCAGTTCTTGTGGGCTGAAAGAGCCTGCAGTTGCCCAGAGAGGCTATGGAAACTCAGCTCCTCTCTTATCTTATTGGAGTGTGAGGATGGAGCCCAAGGTGTCTGATTACTCAGTATGTGCCAGCCAAACTTCCCTGTGGTTACCCAAAACAGCTGGTGCAGGTCCCCCCAGCTTCCTCCCTGCCAGAGATGGGGCTGGAGCCTAAACTAAGGCTGCAATCCCATTTTGGTGGAAAGAAGCCATTCCTTCACTTCATTGTGATTTTCCATCAGCCCCACTTCCCCTCAAGACAGGAGCAGAGTTAAAATGGTGGCTACTGGCCTCTTTCTGACTTGCAAATATTCAAACTTTACCTGTTTTTAGGATTATACTATAGCCAGCTGAGTTTACTAATCTGTAGCTGAAGTCGGTGGCCAACTGTCTCTTTCTCCCTCAATATTGGGCAATAGAGCTTCCAACTCCAGCCACATAATAGCTTCTGAGGTGGCTTGGGCCACCAAAGTAAGATGAGCACTGGCCTCTTGGTCATGGCCTGCTGTTTCCTGGAAAGGCTGGTGCAGGTCATGCCAACTTCCTCCCTACCAGAGGTGGGGCTGTTGTTTAGGATAGAGCTGCAATTTGATATGAGTGGAAAGAAGCTGGTCCTTACCAGCACTGTGATTTTCAATCAGTCCCATTTTCCCTCATGCTGGGGGCAGAGTTAAAATGGTGTCTACTGGCCTCTTTCTGACTTGGACTGGTTTAAACTTTAGCTGTTTTTAGGATTATACTTTAGCCAGCTGAAATTACTAATCAGTAGTAGAAGTCTGTGCCCAACTGGCTCTTCCTCTCCCATTTTTGGGAAATGGAGCTTCCAATTCCAGCCACAGAATAGCTCCCAATGCAACTTGCTCTGTGGTCACACAACACGAGTTGTGGTGTGTTCTACTCACAAATCTTATTTCAGATGGGCAGTCTCGTCATTCCATACTTTCAAGGGTGTTGCAGCATGCTCTTATGATCTCCTAGGGCCTCCAAACAGGTACTTTAGGTAGCTCTGGGTGAATACTAACTGTCTTGTAGGATGAACTGATTCTTGGAGCCCCTTACTCTGCCACCGTTTTGCCCCATCCCTCATAAATAACATTTTACTTCTAAAGATTTATCCAAAAGAAAATTTAAAAATTTCCTTCAATTTTCTAATACTTCCCAAACTTTTCTCATGAAACTTATAATATATTAAAATTTCAAGACCTCACTTTTCACGAGGTGAAAGAACAATTTTTTTTGCTAAAGTTTGAAATAAAAGATACCCTTTAGGGTTTGATTTAAAATGTCAAAAATTGTTAGTTTTGAAAATTATGTTTAAACGGAAACAATATTTTTTCCTCTATTTCTTTAAAAGTGAGAAGAAATATCTTCTAAAATAGTAGAGGCTTTGTTTTTGTTTTTCTTTTTTAACCACTAAGGATATGATAAGATTAACATGAAGTACAACAAGTTATTTTGATAAAAACACAGACTCTTTGCTTTTTATGTTGATTATTTAGAATAAAATATCATAATTTTTCTTACCAGGAATAGACTAATAATTTAAGAAAACTTTGTTAATTTATCAGAGATAATTAAATTTTATTTTTTTATCAATATACCATTTGATAAATAAGTTTATCAAACCTTAGTTAGTATTGAATACAACAGATAAAGTTTGTTTCTACACAGCTTTTGTAACTTTTTACATTCATTCACCTTTCTGCTTTACATTCCGTGCAAAACAATTATTTCACTTTAATACAAAATCACATCTTTAAATAAAGTTATAAATGATACTCGGCATTTATTACAACAAACAAAACATACTTCCACAAACCCTCTACAAACTGCCATATCCACTTAGGTCTTATCCATATTCCTGCCTCTCATTCTGTGAAAACCAGCCATCTTATCTTAGGACAAAACCACACTCTCTTATACAAACTTATTAGCATTGAATAAAACATAATTCACTCCCATCGACTTTTGACAACTTTCCATATATATTCAGGTCTCATATTATATATTTCTACCTCTCATTCTGTGAAAACTGGCTATTTCACTTTAGGACAAAACTATGTGCTTTTCTTTAACAAACCGTATTGTGCATACTTTTTATACCTCAATACATCAAATTATAAAAAAAAGATCTTTGAACTGCTTTCATTTATTCTGTAAAACAAAATAACATTTTTAAACTAATAATTTTATTAAACACAAATTTGCATTATTTAATTGTCATAAAGATCTAATAGATATAATGCTAGCTTATTTTATCAGTATCCATATAAACCTAGAGAGATTACACCCAAGTAGAATAAAACTGAAACAATGAAAGTTAACTTAAGAAATGTATTTTTCTCTTTCTCCAAAGAAGGTTAAAACCTTTTCTTCCATAATACCTTAGAATTATTAATAACCTTAAAAGCATATTGATTATTAGGCTCTGGAGAATATGCTACAATCATTTAATTTGTCTCAAGCATAATCTAGAGAAACCTTTTCTTAACTTTCAGGGATATTTTCATTTACTTACTGAAATTTGACAACTGGATTTTTTAATGATTCTCATCTCAAAGTTGTTAATTTTTTTTTACATTGGGGAATTAAAGGGCAAACTATGCAAAACAAGCTTTATTCTTTAACATTCACCCTATCCCTATCATTTTTAATCTAGGCCTAAAAAGAAGTCTAAGCGAAACCCACACTGTCCCATTTTTTCTGCACTCAGCCCTCCTCCCATAGCTCCTCCCACCATTTTGCTTTTCTTTAACAAGGTTAATAAGAGCCCTGAATTCAATCAAGATTAAGAGAAGGCCCTGGGGGCAGGGATAGGTGAGATAGAAAGAATGTGGAGAAATCCAGGAAAATATCTTAGTTTTTTTTTTCAAAAAAGTTTTTCAATAAAGATTTCTTCATGGCTTTCAGTAACAGTCCTGTAAAATTAATTGACCAATGTCTAAGTATTTTAACTTATAAATTTAAAAGAGAACTAGAAGCTGGGCTTTCCTAATATTTGGGGCTCCAGGAGTACTCATTTATATATTGTTGCAGTTGGGCAGTTTGATGTAATTATGAATTCCAAAAATATAATTGGATCATGCTTGTAAACTGATCTGTTAATCTGGGCTTGATTAAGTTACGATTAGGGTATTGAGCCCCACCCCTTGGTGGGTGGGGAATTGAATATAAAAGGCAAGGCAAAGAACAGAGTTGCAGCAGATTTTGAGAAGCAGTTTTGATGTTGGAGAAAAGGCCCCAGAAGAAGAGAAGCGAGCAGTTCACTTGATAATCTACAGCTGACCTTGTGGAGGAACCAGAAGAGCTAAGCCTGGAAAGAAACACATCCCCGGGAAGAGAGGAACACAAAAGCCTGAATCCTAGCAAATATCAGCAGCTATCTTGCTCCAACACATGGCAATGAATTTTGGTGAGAAGAAACTTAATGCTTTGTGGCCTGGTATCTGTGGATTTCTAGGGCAAATAAGTACCTTTTATAAACACCAACCCATTTTTGGTATTTCACATTAGCGTCCCTTGGCTGACTAATACACATATATTAAGTACTTATTTAATTTTTAGCAATTTGAATAGTGGTTTCTTAAGAATTTTCCTTTGTTAATTTGGTATTTCCATCCAGAGGTATGAAAATATACAATGAACAAACATTTGCTTTGGCTTGTTTCCAGGTTTTCACTCAGTCCATGCCTTTGGTTTTTTGGCTTTTAAGATTTCCTCTGGGATAGGGGTGATTTGCTTACTTTTCTTAGTGAACAACAGTGTTGCTTGCAGTGTGCTAGCTTATCTTGGAGACATATTCATTAAAAAAATTGGAGAAACAGTTATCTGGGAATTTACTTAATTAACATGTTTTTAGCCAGGGATGTACCTACAGTAGGCTATGTTTTAAATATTTGCTTTAAATTCAGTAGTAAAGCTTCCCTCCCCTTGGGCCCTTTCTTCCCAGGTTTCTGTCTGTTAGCACCCAGCTTTCTCTGGGATTTTTCCCATGGAGCAACTAGGACAATCCTTTTTCCATTATCCTACTTCCTTGTAATATACATATTGGTTGGTTTCTAATTTCTTAAGAATTTCTCCCATCTCTCAATGGGTGGGAGGTGAGCAGAGAGTTCTTACCTTTACCTTTCTGCTGTAATCTTGTCTGAATGTCTTTTGTTCATTAGAGTTTTGAGTATGCTTTTTACCTTTTGAAGTACTGGTTATTTTTATCATGGCATTTAATAAAAGATGAGGACTTTCTTTTGTTTCTTATATTACTTCCCTTATACTTTGTATATTTAGAGTTTTAGGTACCCCTTTTTGATCTAATTAAGTCTAGTCATCAGGATGATTTAATTCCATTTAAAATTCTTTACCGGTGCTGCTAAATTTGCTCAAGCATATATTGTGTTGCCAGGATTTTCTTTCTGTTTGTGATCTTCTTCTTGCTCTGCTTTTTCAATTACCATTCTCTAGTACTCTCCTGTTATCAAGGTATTTATCAAGACCTAAATACCAGCTCAATTTAGGTTATAGGTTGCAACTATTAAAATAATTAAACTATTTTCTTTTGGTCTTCTCTATGAAGACATATATCACTTTCTAGTTAAATAAATGTGATAGTGGGAATGGGATACACATATAGACAAATTCTTTTGGGCCTCACTATTTATGTATTCTTATTTCCCTGAGGAGTAGAAATTTCTGCTTCCCAGAAGAGTAGAAATTTTGCCGGGTCAGCTGCTGATTTTAAAGCGCAACCCTGGCCAAATAGAATACCCTGAGGAGTATGAGAGTTGGAGATGATTATTTCAATGTCAGGTTTTTATACCTCTGGTAAAGGGGAATATATGGGAGGAGTTCATAAAGGCTCTATTGAATTTTCCAGGCTTGAATCAGAGAGGACATTTTTCTTTTCTCCACTAGTCTTTACAGGTAAAAATTTATATTTTCTCATTTATACTAGCTTTTGAGAGAGAAAAATACAGGATCTCATTCCACTTCTGTTTTCTTCTACAGAACCATTCTAATTGCAATGCAGTGTTCTTTTCTATACAACTGAAGCAGACTACTTTAGGGAATAAAAACACTGGGACCTGGCATAAAACCACGACTGAGAAACATGTGGCCATGGGAACCATCCCTGAGGGAAAGACCCCACAAGATGACAGCTGGAGGAATCTTGTGAGAATTCCCCATTTGGAATGGGATTTCATAAGGGATCAAGAAAAAGACCCAGATATTCTCAAGGGACCTTGCCATTGGATCCCATCGGGAATTGATGGGTGGGGTAACCAATCAAAACTGCAAATAGCTGGGACTACTCTCCCAAGCATTAACAAGAGGAGGGGTAATTAATTGGCTACCAACTCAATTTCTCAAAGTAGGTGTATGAGATCCTATAGTTTTTATCTTTGGAAAAGTAACTTTTGGTGAAATAAATGTTAGCTGCTCCAATTGCTCTTTGTTTACATGTCTTAAGAATTCATATTTGCAGAAAAATCAAACTCTTTTTATAGCAAGAAGAAGAAAAGGACTATGGTTACCAGTTCGGATGACCAGACATTGGCAACAGTCTCCAGAATCCCAGTTGCTCTGGCACTTCCTTGACCATTATTTAAAAAGAACTAAAAGACTGGACTTTTAATAGCAGGAATTTTGGGACTGATTGGCATCATAACTGCCACAGCCGTCATTGGCACTACCCTGCATTGAGGAGTCCAGACTCAACAATATGATAAGAACTGGCATAAAAATGCAAGTGAGATGTGGCATGGCCAGTCTTACATTGATATGGAACTGAATAATCATATGAATAATCTTGAAACAACTATTATACATTTGGGTAATCAAATCTGTAATTTAAACTTATTAAAAGCTCTTAAATGTGATTGGAATGGAAATTCTTTTTGTATTACTCCTTTACCTTATAATAATAGTGATCATGATTGGGAAGAAGTAAAAAATCATTTGATTGGATATAAGCATAATATTTCTTTAGATATTTTAGAATTGGCAAAAGAAAGCATTGAGCATGTCACAAAATGAATTAAAAGGAAACCCTGGTGCAGAATTTTGGAATGAATTGTCTGAAAATTTAAATACTGTCAAACCATTTCACTGGTGGAAACAAAAAACAGTTCAAATATCATTTTGGATTGTATTAAGAATTATTATTATATGCATTTCAATTGTTTGATTTTCAAGGGTAGAATAATAACATATTCATATAAAAAATGAAAAATTAGATCAGAAAAATGAATTTATGTTAAGAAACTTAGTCATGAAAAACTAATTTTACATTATTTGTGGTAGAAAGTAGTATACTAATAACCCCAAGATTTTTCTACTAATTATCTACATAAAAGCATACACATAAGGAACCTGAAGAAGTATAAAATATAAATGAAATTGCCTTCTGTGTATGAGCTTAAAAGCTTGACTGGTAGCCAATGATGGGTAAGATTCTCAGAGGAGGACCACCTAAGACAGGCACAGTCACAAGAGCCTGTGGAAGAAGACAAGTGTGACAAGAGGTCACCTTGTATCATCTTATATAATGGTTTCTGTGATCTTCACTTTAAAAATTAATTAATAAAAAAGGGGGAAATGAAGGAGTTCAAGTAAAAGCCGTGACTACTGACAGAAAGCAGGCTGCCTTGGTATGTATGGGATAGGCGATTCTAGTTTCAAGACACTAAGATAAGATCTGGTAGGAGCCTGGGGGATAAGCATTCTATGCTTCTAGGAGTGTATTTAGCATGTCAGATAATGATTAACAAGGTCTGTTACATGCAGGAATGTAAAGAGAACTGAACCATTAACCCTATAAACTTGCTAAATTTAGTAACGTGTAGCCCGTCACATATTTATTGCCTTTACACATGCACACACGTAATTTCATTTTTCTAAAATTAAATAAAAGCCATGATGTTTTATGCAGTGGCACTCTCCTCCCTTTGGATGGAGGGTCCCCTGACCCTGGCTATCTCTAGTTTCTTTCTCATCTTTTTTCATCCACAGCATTGTTTTCATGGATCTTGTTCCAGAACATCAACACAGGACTTCAAAGAGAGACAGAGTTTTGTTGCTAGCACATATAAAGGAGCTCAGATGGCATAATGACCTAAAATCTGTCTCTCTGAACTGCAATAATTTTGACAGTTTTAGAGAATCTAACAACAGGCAGGTTTATGCTAATGAGTAATTTGGGTACTTCCTTCATTAATAACATTAAGGGGCAGTTTAGTGATCATAAGACTTTGAAGTTGAAAAACAGAATGGGGGTGGGTACAAAATAAGGATCAGTCCCAAGGATTTTACAGTCACCAGATAAAGGTTATATAGTTTTACAATCATTGTCAGAGATCAAGGCATCTGGATCCTAGTTCAGCAAGTTTCAGTAATTCCAGGTATTTACTTCTGGCTCTTCTACAATATACTAGAAAGTAAAAATGCAGCTATATAATAATTCAGTAATCAGAATCATTTTTAATTCTTAACCCTCAGTTATAATTTTATGATACCAACACTTCTACCTTACAGCCAAGATGGAGTAACAAGACCTGATTTACCACAAGACTGAAACAACCTATAAATTAGACAAAATACATGAAACCACAGCCATGAAGACCTTGAAAATAGTCATGAAGTACAGTGATACCTTGTTGTATATAGAAAACTTTGCCTAACCCATGGCCACAAAAGCATTCTCCTATATTTTCTTTTAGAAGTTTAAGCTTTTTAGACTTTATTTTCAGGTTTATAATCCCAATTGAGGTAATTTTTATAGTAGTCTGAGATGTAAATCTAAATTCATTCATAAATTTAGGAATCTAATTGTTCCAGTAAAAATTGTTTAAGATTATCCTTTATCCACTGAACTGCCATTGCAATGTTGTTGAAAATAAATTAATCATATATATGTTGGTTTATTTCTGAAATTACTATTCTCTTCCATTGTACATTGATGAGCACCATAAGAAATATGTTTTAATTTGTAGAAAATATGGGCTGCATATATTTATAGGCAGTCAAGAAGAGGAGTAACTGGGGCAAGCATGGTGAGTGTAGGCTTAGAATCAAATAGAAAGAGAGAAAAAAGGCAAATGGACCAATAGCATTTTGTTCCAAATTAGAATATGATAGAGGAGTGAGCACATAAATCTCACTTTTATCTAATAAATTATTTTCATGATGAATAAGGAAGTAGATTGTAAATTATAGCAGAACCTGTAGTGTTCACAATCCTGTGATATTGCTGTGCCAGATTTTCTCTAGGTTTTGGCTATGTTACAAAGAAGAGTTTAAGTACATGCCAGTTTAGTTAGGCCAGTAATTTATTAAGAAAATAGGAGAAGAGAAATGGGAGAATATAACAGATATACTTGTGGGCTGGTCCAGGCAGAGAGAGGGAAAACGGCAAAAATGGTCAAAAGGATGGATTTAGTCTTTGTGCTGGCTTTTTAAACCATTAATTATTCCTCCCACTTGCTAATTTCAGAGAGGGGTCCCAGTTATTTGCTGTTTTGATTGATTACCCCACTCATCAATTTCCTGGGGGTCCCAATGATAAGGCCATTTGAGACTATCAGGGGCTTTTCCTTGATCCCAGATGAAATCCCATTCCAAATGAGGAATTCTCATGAGCAGCCATCTTGTGGGGTCCTTCTCTCAGGGAGTGTTCCCATGGCCATGTGTTTCACCGCCATGGTTTTCATCATTTTATTCACTAAAGTAGCCTGCTCCACTATATTCCAGATTTAAAATGTTTACATTGAACACAGACTAAAGGTATACCTTGATATAGCATGCATATAGTACATGACAAAAATTAATTGATTAGTTCTCCAGCTAGTTTCATTAGTTAAAAAATTAGAATACCATAAATAAAGCATTGATATATAGTGATGATAATGGTGTGTGTGTATTAGTCAGCCAAAGGGGTGCTAATGCAAAAATACCAGAAAATGGTTGGTCTTTGTAAAGGGTATTTATTTGGGGTAGAAGTCCACAGTTACCAGGCCATAAAGCTTAAGTTTCTTCCCTTACTAAAGTCTGTTGCCACATGTTTGAGCAAGAAAGCTGCCGACATTTGCCAGGGTTCAGGCTTCTTGGGTTCCTCCATTCCTGGGACTGTGTTTCTCTCCAGGCTCAGTGCCTCTGTTTCCTCCACAAGGTCAGCTGTAGACTATGAGGCTTTCTAGGCTTTGCTTCTCTCCACAAGGCCAGCTGTAATCTCTCAGGTGAAGGGCTCATCTCTATCCCGGGGCCTTCTGTCCTTCCTCATGACCAAGCTCCTCCATCTGCTCGCCTCCCTGGCTCCAGCATCAAAACTCCAACAATGGAACTGCTCCTGCTGTCCTTTGCCTTGCATTTTATATTTGATTTCCCCACCCACCAAGGGGTGGGGCTGAATGCCCAACTGATGTGGCCCAGTCAATGCTCTAATCATAAATTAATCATGCCCAGATTAACAGATCACTTTATAAGCATAATCTAATATACATTTTTGGAATTCATAATTATATCAAACTGCCAAACAGGTACAGTGTGATAAAGCTAGTGTTGCTATATTCCAAAGTCCAACTAGAGAAATCAAGTGAAAAAACATTAAGAAAAGGGCCTCAAATATACAACTTTGAGTTTGCATTTTCTCCAGTGAGTAATAGTGGACAATGAAATGGTATTGCTCTGTCCTGGGTATGCTTGCTTCTTGACAAGATATAGTTGGGGAGGAAACCAAATTCCATAGGGATGCTGCAGGCTAAGATGATTTTGCCAATGTGTCTAGAAAAACAAATTAGAATGAGTTGCAAGCAGAGGCATCAAGTTAAATATTAAGGCCATATGTGAGAAAGGAATAATCTGGTAGCATAAAAGAGCTAATTTTCACTATAGATAACTTGGTATTTTGAAAGCACATATATTCTGAAAGATGTGAGTTCCAATTAGTGTTTTATTTTTTACTAATATTAAAGTGTCTTAATGAATCAATATAAATGTTTAATTTTAAATGCTGTACTCATATTATTCTATTGAAGGGAAAAATCAGCTATAACCAAATCTAACAGAATTAAGTATGAACACTTTTATGTTGATATGATTTTTCTGTTGATATTTTATATTTATTTTCGAATACTATAAAATTCTGGATCAAGATTCAATAAGTCAACTTGTAAAGAAGACTTTATGCTCCAAATTTTCAGATAATTCTCTTACTCAGAAAAAAATGCATGCTATTTTAAGGGAGAATAAATCTCTGATCTTTTTCTCCCAAACGTATAGTTTCCCAGAAGAGATTTTCTTATTTAAATTGATATAATTAAAAAATAATAATTCATAAACACAGGACTTTAAATTTCTTAATCATTTTTTAAAATTATTTTTCCTTCAGAAAATGATTTTTAATGTCATAAAAGAAATGCTAAAAGCTTTATGTCAATATTTCAGTTTCCTTGAGACGTATTGAGAAATACTGAATTTGAGAGAAAAGGCTGGTATTGAAGATTTCAGAGATTGTACCCCACATTTCCACTTAAAACTGTCATTGGACAGAATAAAATAATAGCTAATTGACATCATACAGATAATGAAAGATGATAAATAAACATTATAACTCTTTGTTTCCATTCTTTGTAATAATTAGCACTTAAAAATAATTTGCTTTTTTCATATATCTGAATAGGTATTCACTTGAGTTTTATAATATGACTTTATAAGTTTTGCCAGGACTTTGTATTCTCCTCTAAACATAGATAATGGAATTTTATAGTATATGTCCCTTAAATTAAATACAGAATGCTTAGTCACAAAAATATTATGTATCCAAAACTCTGTTAGTTTCTATAGGGAAATACCAAGAATTATGAAACACAGTCCCTGTTTTATATGATGAGGGGCAGATATGACACAGGTATAAAGTACTCTAAAATCATTTTAGGTGACACATGATATAAGTGCTAAGGGACAAACATTGATTTCATACTGACACTTAAAATACTCTCTAGGGGTTTCATGAAGTTCATCCTACTTGATTGTTAAAAAAATTTGAAATTTCTGAAAACAATTTGATGTCTTAAATTTAACTATCATGTAATACATAAAATATTTTCTAATATCCATAAGATAGATGACTGAGAACCAAGTAAGAAAACCACTTTTTTTTATGCATCAGATAATAAACTGCATCAGAATGCATCAGAATCTGAGTTCTCTGCATCCCAAATGAAAATGAAAAATCCAGAGGTTGTGAGATAGGTAAAGCTAGAGGAGCAAGGAGTTGTGCCTAAGTCAAAAGAGTTCAGAGCAGATGAAAAGAATATATATTCATCATGATCCCATTATGCAAGAAATTGGGATACATTAGTTGGTGAGGACAAAGAAAAAGAAAAGAATGAGAAGGTGGAGATGAAGCTTTAAACAAATTGTTTCAGCAAATCTATTCATATGGTTCTGATGAAGTGAAACATGCCATGAACAAATTGGTTATAGAGACTGGTGGTACTGTTTTGAACACCAACTGGTCTGATAAATGTAAAAGGAAAGTTTAAATCAATCCTCTAGATGATATAGAATGGAAAAAGGACTAAATAAATGAATTTGCTATAAAAACTGATACAAAATAAAAAAATTATGTTCAATGTAAAAGTAATAATTCAATGTAATCAATGTAAAATAATAATGATAGACTGCATGTAAGGAAACAGTTGGTTTTTGAGTATTTAAAAAACTTACTCAACAGCTATTAACTGAGGGCTGTCTAAGCTGTTATATTCGGGAGATTCCACAATCGCAAATGAGATCGTAATAACAGAAAATACAAATATCATATGATAAAATAAATAAAGTGTAGGCAAGTTCTTTACAATTTCTCAATAATTCTCACAACTCTGAAAGATAGATTTTAGCTCCATATTTTTTTCACCTATAGGAACTGGTTTGAAAGTTTAAATAATTGCTGAGGCAACCAAAGTCCAAAGTCATGGAATTCTAAATCCAATCCTATGTCTAAAAAAGTTGAGCAATGGGTTGAAATCCTACCATGTGTATGAATTTGGAAAAAGTAAGCAAACTCTGAACCTCTGTTTCTTCATCCAAAAAAAGACACAAAACAAAACATGAGGACATAAACACTTAACTCAAGAAGAATATATGAGAAATAAATGATAAAATGTGTGGTAAGCAATTGCCTAAACACCAGTAACTCATTTAAAATCATTTTACCTCCTGAATACTAGATATTATCCAATTCTCTGATTCTGTTAATTGCCTTCATTATTTAAGTTTCTGTATTGTCTACCTAGATCTCAATACCTCAGAAAGTTATTGAGCAATTGTATGTCTACCAAATCACTATTAAAATATATTTGCTCACATGTTCTCTACTTAAAAGATTTCATCTCTGCTTTTGGTCTTTTTGGCAACTGCCTAATAATTATATTTTATAGTAATTTACTCTGTCATATTTTGATTTCCATGAGCTCCATCTTGGTTATATTATTAAAATAAGAATTGGAATGATAACTAGTTGCAGATGGTGAGGCACTTGAGGATAGATAGACTTGGAAGAGTTTCTGAAATCATTTCAACAATACAATTAATTCAACATTGTTGTTATTAGGCAATCAATATGTCAAGAAATACCTATTGGTCATCTGCTCAATGATGGGATATAGTCAATGAAAGATCTTGAAACATAGTACATAATCACAATGCTATAATTTTGTTTTGATACTGTTTCATATTAAAGCACATGCACAAACAGTAAGGGTTATAGCTATATGAGGAAAGTTTTGCTCACACTTTGTTTGCAAAAGCCTTCATGGAAGAATTGAAGCATTATAGAAAAATACAATCCAAATTTGGTGGTGAGCTTTCCCCTGGGAAGTGTGTCTACCTCAGGATTCTCTTTGTTAATAATTGGACTAAAAAAAGATTCATTTTGATCTGCCTACAATGTAAATATCAAAATGTGTAATTTAAGAGTTCATTACATCCATTCAATTGCAAGCCTAATTTTATATATGTTGATATGATTACAATTTGGCATACATTCACCATTGGACCTCAGTTGTGTTCTTCGACTGTAGGATATGAAATGCTGGAATTTGAATTGAGAGCTGAAAATTATATTTTCTAATTCCCTCCAAATACTCTAGAGCACAAAGTTGGGAAAAGTCAGGTCAAACATAAACAACTGATTTCTTTTATTTTTATTTTTTAATAAATGACTGATTTCACTATTTTCACAGATGGAACAGCAAAATGTTCCATCAGAAGTAAGCCTCACTTCAGTGAAGGAATTTGTTCTTTGGGGATTTTCTGAGAGTCAAGTTTCCAAATGTTTCTATTTGTGATATTTTTTCTTTGTCCATGTGACTATTCTGTTGGGAAATGGCATCATTATGGCATCATTATCCTCATAACTGGATCTAACCAGGCTCTCTAGATTCCCATGTATTTTTCCTTAGTAATTTTTCTTTCTTGGAAGCCTGTTTTGTGTCTGTCACTCTTCCTAGAATGCTCATAAACCTTTAGACCCAGAAAAGAAACATTTCTTTCTTTGCCTGTGCTACTCAAATGTGTTTTGTCCTTATGCTTGGAAACATAGAAATCTTCCTCCTGGCTGTGATGGCCAATGACTGGTATATGGCCATTTGTAACCCCCTGCACTATCTTCTAGCCATGCTCCATAAGGTCTGCATGCAGCTGTTGGCTGGCTCCTGGATCAGTGGAATTCCAGTTCAGATTGGGCAGACCTGCCAGATTTTCTCTTGGCCTTTTTGGGAATCTAAACAAATCAATCACTTCTGGTATATATCCCCAATTCTTAAGGTGGCCAGTGGGGACACCTTTGTGAATGTAATGTTGACCATTAGAGGGGCTGTGCTGTTTGTTATGATCCCTCTTCTGTTAATGCTGGGCTCCTATGGCAAAAATCATCTCCAACTTCTGAAACACACAGGACTAGCCAAAGCTTTCTCCACCTGCTCATCTCATGTTGTAGTTGTGGCTTTATTCTTTGGATCAGGGAGCATTGCATATTTGAGACCCAAATACAAGCATTCTTCTGAAACAGACACATTTCTCTCTCTTTTCTATAACATTGTCACCTCAATGTTTAATCCAATGATATATACCCTGAGGAATAAAGATGTCATGATGGACTTGAAAAAACTGCTACCTTAACTTATAATGCATCTGTACTCAATGGCCTTTGTTCATTTACATATGATATTGTACTATCAGAAATTAGCTTTTGGTTTGTTTTTCTGCCTTAGTACAGATAGATAATATTTACTAATTCTTGAATTTTTCAATTGATGCTGCATGTTTCAATATCAAGGAGTGAGTTTGAGATTATTTTTCTGAATACCAAAAAGTGAAAGATTATGTTTGTAATCAATTCTATTCTGCTTTTTGTGATAGCTTTTGATATTATTAAATTCAGTGAGGGGCCTCTGATTAAGTTTACTTGATAAAATCAATTTAGGGCTTCTGATTGTTCTATGTCAGTGAGGTCTAACTCCGGTTGAGTCCCCACCCCCTTGGTGGGTTGATATAAATGGACACTCACTCAAGGAGACACATGAGAGGATAGAGAGCTCTGTCTTATTCGATCCTGGAGCCCTGGGGAGATGAACCAATTACCTGAGAGTTTGTAGCTGATGATGGGAAGAGAGCCAAAACTGATAAAGAGATCATGGAAAGAAATGAGCCCTGTGCCAGGAAAGAGGAAGCCCTGAGAGACAAGCTCTACGCCAGCCTACAGCTGAGAGAAAGAATGCCTAGAGGGAAGGATGAACCCTCCCAGAGATCAGAGACTATCTTGCTTCAACATATGGCATCTGACTTTGGTGAGAAAGCAATTTTGAGCTGTACTTTTT